>CALYDF020002153.1:0-24980 GCA_944474145.2 Dicrocoelium dendriticum | reverse complement strand
GGCAGTTCAGTAATTGTTGGGCTTGTAGGACGCGGACGATTAACCTTTGAAAGCGTGGGTGGGATGGTGTGTTTGGTTGCTTCGTGGCGTGTTCCATAAGAACCAGGTTTGTAGCGGAATACCTGTAATTTATTACAGTTACTGTCAGCTTGGTAGCACCGCGGAAGTGGCGGCATTACGGAGTAGGGTGTGGATTCGCCAGCGGACCGTGTTATATTGGACAGTGTCGGGTTGAGAGACTGGGTTGGCTGGAACGGTAAACTGGGGCAGTAGTGTTGCTTTTGTTAGCGCTACCGGGTGCTGGGCGAAAGTCGCGCATGATCTGACTGTGGCTGAGAACATTGGCTTTTATATAGCGAGCAGTTTGAGTTGGAAGCAAGTATGGCTTTCTGGGGAGTGACTCGTCTGTGTTCGTAGTCGTGGTCTCCCAAGGTGGTTCATACTTCTTAGATATCGCCTTTTGGGGAGCAAGCTGTCTTTTCTGAGATGAGCACTTGTTAGGTAACAAGGTGAGTGGGATTGCCTGTTTTCGTTGGGACGTTCAATGGCTTTATATCTAGGTTTAGGAGTTTCAAGAGGCAGGCTTTTAATGCGCCTTCGTTTTGGGCAGTTGCATGAGCGTTTCTTAGTAGTCAGTGGTGTGCTTGACATAGGTTCGTTGGATGTGTTGCCAATACATTCTTCTGTCAGAGGTTTGTTATCAGTGTCGCACATGTTGGAATCGTTCGATTTATCTACATCAGTCTCATCTTGACCGGAAGCAGCTTCATAGTGCACTACCGAGAGGGCTAGCGTCTTCACCGTGTTGGACGAAGTTAGTTCAGTGCTGTAGGCCTTTGTCAAAGTTTGGTCCAAGTGCTGTTGCGACAGATCAAGATCTGCTGCGAGTGAGGTACCAGGTTCAGTCGCGGAGGGGGAACGTTCCGCTCTTCTCTTAGGCGGAAGTTTATTGGTTGATTCAAATGCTATTTGCAGAGGTGTTTCGTCCGGCTTGATCAAGATAGGCACCAAATTGGCTGATTCTTGCAAAACGAATCGTTTTGCTATTAAATTCTTGGCCAGTACTTGGTCTCTAAAAGTGATATTTATAGAGCACGATTTACATTTGGATGTTTTGCGTAGACGTTTAACTTCGAAGGAGTCAGGAGTCATGTTCCAGAGATTGACGAGCGAGTGCTTTACCTTCGCTAATTTGGTTTTGTCGGAGACATTGAATGTCCTTACATTATTTGTACAATGAACTCGTTCAGAAACTTCAGTAGCAATGTGTGCAAGTAGCTACCCTGCTAGTTTGAGTTCATTCACATCATTGATGTGTGTGATTCCCGAGAGCTGAGCTAATGGCATCATGTTTGTTAGGGTATCGTTCGGTTCGGAGAGGTTACTTTTGAGTGCTTTCAATTCGATCTCAAGAAAGTCGAGTTTATCATGAGCCTTTTTCAGTGGACCTGATGGGATTATCCTGCAGTCAGAAGTTGGGGCTGCCTCAGTATTATCAGGTTGGGGCTTAGTTGGATTAGGCAATCCGTTAGCAGATCTGTGCACAGACTGCATTGTTCGCATTGCCTTACTTGGATCTGACGGGAGAGTGGTAAGTCAAGTACTGATCCCAGTGTATACTCAAACATGTCGCCCTTGGTAATTTTCCATAGAAATGAGATAATGACAAGACAGATAGTCTAATTATTCTAATGAATAGTAGCAAAAGGAAAGAATAACCAGCAAGCAGTCGAAAACGAACAGTTTCAAACAAGGAGGTTGGAGCGCCAAAGTGACTGACTTATATGCACCCGGTTGCCCCAGTTGGACACACGGCCTCAACGTGCTAAAAGTAATGCTTCAGTAGAAACGCGTTGCAGAATAAACACTCAAACATGTTTGTAAGCGTGGTAACAAGCTCCCGTCGGAGAAACGCTTGAAGGAATGTAAAATCACACAACGGTGCTTGGAGGCAGAGCAAAAGTACTGAGACTTAACAAATAAAGAAATAACTATTTATTCTCGGCTATGCGAGTCATACCCACGAGGGCACGATCAAATAAGTGCAAGTTTACAGTCAGGACATGGCAATTGTAACAGTGCCAATCGGAGAGTGTTCAGACGTACCTAGTTAAACCTGTACAGCTAAGACAGAAGTAAAAGCGTAGGAAGCACATTAGCGTGAGTTCGGGCAATTTTGTATGGGCATAGTTGGTCTGCCATGAACTTCAGTAGGAATAGATCAAGAACTATAGCTGCTCAGCTAGCAAGGAACTGGTGTTGCAGAAGCACAATCGTTATTATCCGATACGCTGGTTTCATGTGAGTGTAGCGTAAAGCACAACGGTGAATGCGCAGAAAGCGCTCTGACGACGAAATATGCAGATAGGAAAGTGTCGAGGTGTATAAAGCAAACCTTTCTCTTGACTCCTAAATCTGTAATACCCGAGAGCCACGCACAAAAACAGCTAATTGATAAATGACCATGTTAAACTGAACTTCACCATGTGAGTTTCCGATCGGCCGGCAAGCAGAAGCTTAAAGTTCACTATCGGTAGATCACCCAAACTACGATTATTTGACAACCAGACAAAGTTCAGCTTGAAAGATCACCACACACCCATGCGTCAAAACACGGGTGCAACATTAGCAAAACTATCCTGGGTTACACAAGGCATTAGGCCACCTCAGCTAGTTATACGTGCATAATGGTGGCATAGCCTTGACACCCCGGGGACATGATCCTGCTGCGACGTAACGTGCGTGAAAAATAAATAAATAAGTTCTTTATGCTCGTGCAGTGCAAGACACGCCTATATAGAGATGGTCCTATTAAAAGTACAACTAAATGTCGGGGAAGGTATTAAACATGGTGCAAGTCGGCCAACAACATTGGGGCTGAGCGCTCATGCAAGTAGGTGGAAGTACATTTGTCTACCTGTTATTCCAGGTTGAGTATGTGCCAATACAATCGTGCTTGATCGCGTGGTTGGTATGAGACGGGTTGAGAGACGTCCGTGGTAGGAGTGTGGTTGGCTGGTTGGTTGATCTTGGGGCCGTGACTTTAGTTAGAGACGAGTCATATCCGCCTATTCGCAGCGCTGTTTAACAGACATCAGTGCCTGTTATAGGGAGAGCACTTGCCAGGCGAAAACCAAACACGTTTTGGAGCACTGTCGCTAAACATTTGCTGGAACCTGGTAGACCTGAACCACCCATTTGGTGTCACGGGAAGTCATGTTTTCGTTGTCGATGAAGCAGCCTGGGATTGCTGACAAGCCAAAAGCGAGCGATTGGACGCAAAACAGGCGGGACCAAGGGTTAGGTAGTTATAAATAAATAAAAAACTAGTATGTTCTCGCATTTGTCGAGACACGCCAAAGCAGCATGATCAACATATACATGCAATTATGTTTTGCAAATAACACGTTGCTATGTATGTAATAGGCAGTAAGCCAAAAGTTTACAGGCTTTGAAAGTTGTAAAATTACTCTTGAGGAATAAATTCGTCAAGGCATGACGACACGTTAGTTTCTAGCGTGCGTAGTGTAAACAGTCTGGGCACTACATGTGTATTGAAAACGATGCATGTAGGCAGGGAGTATCTTACTCTTGAACGTGTCAGGAAAATATTAAATTATGATTCTAGTCGCCTTGCCAGTATGTAGTTGTGGGCGGTGACTTTATTCAGTGGCGAGTCACATCAGCCACGTCGCAGTGTTGTTAAGCGGACATTTGTGGCTTTTTATGGGGAGAACGCTTGCCAGGCGAAAACCCACCACGTCCTGAAACACTGTCAGAAATCCGTTTGTACACTAAGGTAAAACTGGCAGGGCAGATTGCTAACTGATTTCACCCTTGACTATTCGCAGTCAATTGACTTCCAAGTTCCTCTGTTAGCTGATCAGGTATCTTTGGTCGGTGCCGCCATAATGGCTGAGGCTCATGGAGGGTGAGACCTTCACGAAGTATCATCTTTGTGAATGTCCAGGTGAGCTAAACGTCAGTTTCCTGCGTCTGGATTTTTCAGGTTTATGTATACTTTACAGGAATGTGAAAGCCTCGTGTCCAGCTATCATACTGGACAACGGTCGTGGTAGTGAGTGCATTTGTATCCATTTGTTGTACAGCCATGTTATTTGTAGGTCCTTGTAGGTTATGTCCTGTCCCGGGCAAAAGCTCTTTCTCGGTCTAATCCCAGATCCCCAAGAAGTTCTAGACCTCGGAGAAGAGGGAAGGTGGGAGACAAACAAGGCCGCAAAGAAAGGGCGTAGTAACAAACATTGTTTAAGTCCTATGGTATAACATTTATTGGAAACAAATGATGTACAAGGTGCAACAATGATTGTGCTGAAAGTGTCTTTTGGATGTTCTACGAAAGCAATAGTCGTATAGGTCGGATTCTACTATCTACATGGGATACAGAGCGTTGCGCTATTGAGCAAAAATCTTAGTCTCGGTTTGCTATGATGCCACTATTGCGTGGGAAGACAGAGCGCAGAATTTAAAGACCAGCAGGTAGCCAAACTACTTCGATAAGGAGCGCAGGATAAGTAAGTGAACGTATAAATGGCTGGCGATGAAATAGATTCAAAGGTCAAATGGTGGTAAGTCAGTGGATAGATAGGGTTCAAGCGCTGAGTGCAAAGCTTTTAGGGATCAAGCCAGTAAGACGACACGAGGACACTAAGCATAGTGTGCTATGGCCGACTGCGATGGGAAAGCCTGTGTGAGAGCTTACCTCCTAATAAGTTAGTGTCGAAACCTTTGTTGCAAAAGCAGACACAGAACACTAGGTGAGAAAAGATTGCTCGATAGAAATGAAGTAATACAGATCAGTTAAAGGAAAGAGTACGTGCGGAACAAATGTATACGTAGCGTCGCGCAGAGAAAAGAGTTATTCTAGGGTGTTCAGAAAATAGTATTATGGTGTGCTGACCCAGGAAAAGCCAGTGAGCCTGTTGGACTCATACATGGGTAAGTGTCGCAAACATGGCAGCGAGTAAGTGAACAATGAGCACCTATAAATGAGAAGCTAACGGACGTCAGTGTACTGATTGGATGAGAGGAGTAATGAACTAAAAGGCTAAGAAGGGTTACTTGACGAAAGGGCAGCGAATGGCCAGAATGCAAGCGTACATTAAGGTTGCTGAAGATATCAGAACCTGAGGCCTAACTGCAGTATCTAGGACGCTAAGATAATAGTACCAAACTGGATAGAGTCAGGGAATGTTAGCCCGAGACTTGGAGGATTGCAGAAAAAATGCCTACAACAATACACAGAGTAAAGGATAACTGAAGGTCTAGAAATGTGAGGCAGAACAGCGGCTTGCTCTGAATACATGGATATGATTACGCGACAGAAGATAGCTACGAGAGGTTTCGTGATAGAAGGACAGCGGACGAGAGAAGCGCAAGTATGCAATGAGGTTGTTAAATAGTTCAGAGCATAATATACTAAGACGCGTCGACGCGCAGCTGATCAAATCATGCTGGGGTGCTAATGGAATATAACTAAGGAAGTCTGAGCATTGAGAAGCCAGTGAGGGAGTTGAACTACAATCAATTAGGTGTCGCAGATGAGTAAGCGGTAGCTGTGCCTTTAGCAAGGAAGCCTGTGCCGCGAAAAGCCGGTGAGAGGGCTGGACTTTATTATAAATAGGGGTCATAGAAGTAGCGAGTAATAGATAAATGAACGTCTAGAAAGGAGCGCTGTGCGCTGACTACTTGAGTTATGTTGGCTCCATAGAACAGAGCCAAGAAAGGGTTCATGAAGAAAGGACAGCTAAAGAATGATGCGCAAGCATACAATACGGCTGTTGGATAGTTCAGTGCGTAGAGACTAAGACACAGCGACACGCAGATAATCAAATTTTGCTAAGGTGCTAATGCGATAAATAGGTTGCCGCGAGACAGGTCTAAAGTTTGATTGGCGGTAAGGCAGCGGAAAGTTTGGATGCAGCTAGTCTAAAGGAATAAAGGTTATTGAGATACCGAGTGGCTCCTAACAAACTCAGGACAATCGGAGATGCATGGGGCTTACGACCACTGGCTGATTACTAAACAGAGGTGCCGAATTTAAGAACATCGACAGATGGTGGCGTTAGGAAACATTACCAGTGGCCAGTTGTAGCCATTCCGATTAGACGCTTGATCCCTGGTGTATGCGTACAGGGTCACAGAATGCACCAACCAATCACGGAAGATAAGTGATAGACATTCCAGGGGAATGTATGATGGAGGGACAAGGACTGTTTCCTAGCAAGCTCAAGATTTGCGCAGAAGGGACATGGAGCATATGACTAATATCTGCAGAATGGTGAGGAAGATAAGAAGAGCGATAGATAGTGAAGTTGGGAGAGAGTATCAGTGGCCAGAAAGCGCCTTCGGATTAGGCCTACTAATTACCAGTGGCAGAATAAGTCAACAAACAAGCAATGGTATGTGATGGAAACAATTCAAGAGAGTAAGTGTTGGAGAGATAAGGAGTGGCCCCTAGCTTAAGGATGTATACTACCTACAATGACTCGTTGCAGCTGAAAGTGGTGACGTAGGTAATATAATGAACTGATTATGATACTAGGAGAAAGAGAGAGGGTACCGAAGGCTAATAATGGCATTTGGATGGAGGCTTATAGTTGCTAGTGGATACCTGATTATGTCAACAGACAGCAAGTGTATGTGACGCACGCAGTCCCAGAGGTTAAAGCCTGGAGGGATAAAAGTGTAGATTTTAGCACGCTCAGGATATGCGCAGAGATGTTTGGCGCCTACAAAGAATGCCTTCTGCTAAACAGAGGTATCAGAGGTAAGACGAAGAACAGTTAGTGTCGCTATAAGTGAGAGTATCGGTGATCAGCAATGGCATTTGCATGAGGCCTTCTAGTTACTAGTGTGTACCCACAACGTCCCAGAATAAATCAACAAAGAGCGGATATATGTGACGTAGTCACAAAGAGTGAAGTATGGAGATAAAAGAGAGTGGCTCTTAGCAAGTTCCGAATTTGCGCAAAGATGCGAGAACCTACGACCACTCGTTGCTACTAATTAGAGGTGGTGATGTTAAAAAGCTCGACAGATATGGGCGCAATGAAAGCCTTTAGGTGGCAAGATGCAACCATTCCATTAGGCAGTTTGGTCACTAGTGGGTTCCTACAGTGTCACGAAATATATCAACTAGCCACCGAAGGTAAGTGATACAGACATTCTAAAAGCTTCCAGGATGGAGAAACAGGGAATGTCCCCTAGGAGCTTCGGATATGCGCAAAGATGTATGCAGCCTACAATGAATCAATGCAGAAAACCTGATGAAGATAAGCAGAACGAAATGAACTGATTCAATTATCTTGTGGTTATCATTTGTTTTGAAGGCTTTTTTGTAGACAGGCCTTGGCTGTTTCAATCCTCTGGATACGGCCATCCAGAGTTAACTGTCCAGTGCTATTAGACCAGGATGTGAGTGACTGTGTAAAGGATCTGATTTGATCCACTTTTGTCTTTTTAGGTATATTCGGTCGCAGGAAAGCAGACAAGCTGGGATCCTTGACAAGTTTCGTTTGATAACTTCGGAATTCAGGAAAAGAGAAAAGTAAAGTAAAGAAAAGTTTAGCAGCAGACTAACAAGGAAACATGTGGCAACATGTGTTTTGAATGTAAGAGTGATATATGTTACCACATGGTGAAAAGGATACATAAAGAGCGAAAATATTTGGTAGTTTGTGTTCTGCGACCATATAAAGTATCTATGCGGGCGAAGGTTGTTCAAAAAATGGAAACGAGAATAAGAGGATGAATAAGGAAAAGAGAAGACGGTGGCAAGCAATAAAAGTGAAACTTAATGGGGAAGACTAAAAATGAAATAAAAGCGTAGGTACTAGATGCCATAGAATAAGGTTCCAAGGTGGTTGGTGACAATAGGTGGAAGAAATCAAAGACAACTATGAAAAGCAGAATAGACTTAACGGACACGGTCTGCGCATGCCATGGGTACCCTAAAAACACCACGGCAGAGTCCGAAGAGCTTGCCCTTCTCGCTTTGTCTTGATCAGGCGACCAATGCTAGCGTAGGTCTCAACCACATACTGTCCTATCACCTGGGTCGAGGTGGAAATTAAGGAGCAGGTACGGCATGTCACCCGCGGGATTGAGCCTCGAACTACTAAGTGCGTCGTGTGAAGACTGGTGTACTAGGTTCTGGCTTTACACTCTATGGTATCGTCGAATCCGGATTGACCTCACGATGGCACCTCTGGTCCCACACCACGGTGATTACCACACGTTGAGACCGTTGCGGCATGTGCGCGCGCAAACCAGCACATGAGGACACGGATACAATGCGGTAGTACAGGCTTTGAAGCGGGTCGTCCACGTTTGTTTTGAACGAAGTGGCGAATGTCTGGATCTACCTGCCGCAGCACGTAGTTGGGGCAAACTTGGTGTCGGCAAACAGGTCGTTCATGGACAAACACTGAGGATGTATAATACGTCGAGCGCACTCTGACCCAACGATTACTTTAGCTGGGTGCTAATTGACCCACCTACACAATTATATCCTTGCAGTCACCGAAACCGGGCTCATCAAAAAATGGGGGGTGCGAAGATCGCCTAATCATGCAGATCCGTCCTACGGTAACATTGACCAGTTAGGGAGCACCCGTCCTTTTGTACGGTAACAGTGAGGTACATTGCTGACTGATTAATAACCACTGCCGTGAGTGGTTTTGGTGCCGCCTGCAAATCAGACGCGGCAACACCTATTTGGTGGCCATTGCAACACGCCCGCACCCATGTGAACCATTCACATGTCGGTGCTAGAAAATGTATGCGCTTAAAGGATTCATACTGGCGAGCGCACAAACTGTGTCCAAATAATCTGACCGGGGCTGCTTGCACAACTCAATGGAACCACTGCATCAACTCGATCCGCGAAGACAAACTCCAGCACCAACCCAATAACGGTGAACTTCAGTACAAAGCCAAAGTTCCTGTATAGACACGTCAACAAACGTCGCAGAGTGCAGCGTATGATCCCAGTTTTACTTGCAACAGATGCTCTGGCGCCCACTATATGATACGGCCAAGATGCTTTGCCAACGCTGCGGCCACACTTTCTATAGTGACTTATTAGTGCGAACGCTTTTGCCGCAGCTCCAGTCTCGACTAGTATTAAACCACCTAGCGTTTATAGCAGCCAATGTGATGGAAAGGCTAATGTCATTGCGCGTGCGCAGCTCACCTGGCGTGGAGGACCTCGAAAGTTACGTCTTGAGGACAGCGGCCATGAACCGTGTCGAACCATTATCTCGGTTCTTTCAACGTTGTCTCTACGGAACGCAAGTTCCGACAAGGTGGAAACGTGTACTTTTCTCTACTATTTACCAAGTGATAATTGATGGGTGCCTCGAACTGCCGTCCAATTGCTCTCCTCTTAGTTTTATCCACCTAATAGAGCGTATTATTGCAGCGGCGCCCATGGGATAGCTTGCGAGCTCCTACCTGATAGTGTCACAGCAAGACGACTTCCGCGGAAAGCGATCCTGCACTACAAACTTGCTGCTAGCCAAAACAAGCTAGACTGAGTCAACCGATGACAGAAGGGAAGTTGACGTTGTCTACCTGGAATTCTAGAAAGAGTTCGCTCGTTTGAACCACCGCATTCTCTTACACAAGCTTTGAAGCTATGGTATCGGTTACCCTTCTCAGTTGGATCGGTAAATTCCTTACTCAACGTCAGCTGAAGGTGAAAGTCCGCAGCTTTATTTCTGACTAGGATGAAGTCCGGTACAGCATGCCCAAATGACTGGTACGGGGTCCACGTTTATGCAATGTATTCAGTAGCGAACCTGCTAGTCTACTGCAGTGGCAGCTCTTACTACTTGCAGATGTAGTCGAAATTTGACATGATAGCAGGCGAACAGCTGATCAGCTGACGTTGTAGAGCGATCTGGACAGTGCTTATTCATGGGCATCCGATAACCTGCTCTACTTCAAGGTGACAAATTGCAAAGCCATAAGCGTACGCCATCAGCTTATCCATGAATTGCAACGTAGGTATTAGCATTTGCATCGTGATTCCCAGGTAAACGACCTCAGGGAGATCGTACAGAACAACATTGGCCGCTCATTCCGGGCTAAAAACGCATCGTAACGAGCCAGTCCATCATTTTTATTCTGAAGAAAGTCTTTGGAAAATTTGAGCCAACAACCTATCCGCAAATGCTGACCGCCGACGTGCGGCCTCACGTAGAAATGCGATCTAGGTCTGGCGCCCATGGCGCTAGCGCGTCATTAATGTACTTGAAACTCCACAACCTAGAGCAACCAAACTGGTTTGTGGGTGGTTTTACCTTGCTACCACCACAGGCTGCAGTCCCTGAGATTGTACGGTGGTTAATAGTGACGTCAAAACCACTCACTCAGTCCACAATCTGTGGCAGCTGATCCAAAATGCAACCGGTGATGCCATCAGATTAAACTGGATAAGCAATACAGTCGGCTTGACTGTGGACGAAACGTTCTCCCCCTACTTTGGTACCGTGCCTGGAACGTCCTTCCGACTCTTGTCATCTCTGCTCTTACATTAACACTGTTCAAAAACGCCTTCAATACGAGCTATCCAATCTGCAGTATTTGATGTAGTTTGTTTAACTCGGAGAACAAAATAACGCAAATGAGCCATGTGCTTCACGGCCTTCTCCGCAACGTGGCGATAAGGATACATGCAGTAAGTGCTGGCGAGTAGCATGGATGGATCTCACCTGGATTAATATAGGGCACCTGTGAAATAAAGCAACACATGTGTGAGCGTTGTGTTTGCTTCTTTGTTTATCACACATTTACTGAACTACAGCTGCTCTCTATACTATTTTATGTATGCACAACTCATTTCCACTTCAAACTGTCGTTGTGCTTTAATGCATTTAAATTCACAGGCAATTAAAATAACGATTTACTTATTCTTGATTCTTTTACTTTTAATTTTTGCTCCAACCATCCCACGGGACTTACAAAGCACTTGCGTTTTGCCCGTGAAAAATAATTGTTAACTGTTCAAGTGTTTATCAGATGCTTAGCAGATGGTTTCGGCACAGCCTTAATGTCCGGTCCTCCTTGCGGGAAACGTCCACATGCATGCTGTGGTGTTTGCAGGTACCTAGAGTGAGCCATTTAAAACATAACTGCAATACCCGGTCGCTGGCCTACATATTTATTATCGCAATGTCTTACCTACAAGCTTCAGGAAGGAGACAAGCAGGCCACCCTTGACCTTGTGTTTGCCAGTGAGGAAGGTACTTTCAATACAATAACACTGAGTAGCAGGTCGGCAAGCAGCAACCTTGAGATAGTGCTTTTCTACTACGTCGCAGACATAGTTACCTGGTTTTGCGACTTCGGTTTTTGCTGAGGCAAACTTGTGAGGCAGGAAGGCCTACCCACGGGTAGTCATAATGCATCGTTTTTACGACGTAAGCCATTGAGCTTTCCATGGTTTACGTAGCAAAAAGAAGATGACGCACGTCACGTCGTGAGTTGACCGAATGCAGTAGGTGAAGTAAAGAGGTCAATCGTCTACGAGCAGCTGTTTCTACCTGCTAAGATTGCCACACAGGAAGCGAAAGTCGCCAATCTGGGTAACAGGTCTCCAGTACACAATAAGTTAGTTGCTATACGGTACCGGGGCCCATGAAATTTCGTTAGTTTGTTGTCCGCGGCCAATTAGGCGTTAAAAGAGCATCAAACGGCACGGTGCCGGAAGGTGGAGACATGCGTCGACGATTTGGTGTTGCTGAACTATGCCGCGCTGCAATGGTACCTCAACTGGTGGTGAAGCCATCACTGTGCCCACAAGACATAACCAAAGGTGTCCGTATGCTTGGCACTCTTTGGAAGTGAAGAACCTAATACCGCGAGCGTATTGGGTGTAAGACTATTGAAAGCCCGTTGCCATTATGCCTAATGTAAGTATCAACTTCTACACCAGTTGGATAGCAACGTTAGAGTCCCCAGAACCAAGAAGGCTACACGGCGGTGCTCGTCGCAAAGCTTTGACAGAAAGTCACTTAGACTTTCTGCTGGAGTGGGTGTCCGAAGCGCCAATGATAACGTTTCCTACAGTTTGTCTGCGTTAGATGGCGGAGTACCGTGTTGAGGTCAGTACCAGTACGGTGGCCCGATACCTAGACGGCTAACCGATAATAATGAAGAAGTTGCCACCGTTGCCTAGTTAATGAATACACTGCAGAATAAAAGGCGATGGAAAGCGATATTCATGCAGCTTTGGAATTTCCAGCCCCAAGGATAGCAGCCGGTGTTGATTGACGATATTAATTTCAAACTCTACTGCTCACGCACTCGAGGCCGCTTACTCCGGGGGAGCCGCGTAAAGTGGACTGTGGCAAACAATAGTAGCCAAACTTTGCACCTGGTCGGAGCCATAACAAACGACGGTTTGGTTGCTTCTTCGATGGTACATGGTGGTTTCCACTAGCAACAAAGTGTGCACATTGGCTGTGACAGATGTTTGATGAGAACGGTTCCGCTTTGATCGAACGGTGTTTATTGAGTTGTGCCAACGCCCGTGCAATGCAGAGTTGGAAATCGTTTTCCGAGAGAAACGCTATGGATACGGGAGAACGTTATGGTTTACAGCTTACTAGCCGGCGCAGAAGCACTTCGAGGGATTGGGGAGTGTGATCAGTAGTTGTATAAATCAAACGATAAGCAGGAGGAATGCGGAAATGCTCCGCGGGTACTTTGATGGTGCAATCAGCAAAACCGAGTGGCACGTTCGGTTTTCGGGGCAAGCAGTGTCGGAAGCAATTGCTGGTGTCACATTGCAGCACTGAGAGAAAATGGTGCAGCACGTGACAGATAATTACGAACATGTAATTCGCATTCCGTATTTGTAAGCATTTTTTGCTTGTATAAACTACTTGTTTGTAAATGGTAGCGGCTCTTTTTCTTGCCTCATCGCCAGGTGGGTTAGTAGTGCAACACATGCTCTGCACCGTTGGCAAGCAGTGTGCAACCTAGTAGGACGTACCTGATTCTTGTCCCGTATAGTGAACCGACTAGGTGAGAAACAGAGGACTGGTAACACAGTTGGTGATAACCCATTGAGCTTGAAGTGGTGTTTTTCGTTGCTCTATATATGTAACTCAGCGCCTGAAGAGTCATTTATGTGCTTATCAGGCAAACCTGTTTTAATTTGGTTGAGCTCAATGCGTACACAGTAATCGCTTTCACTGAAAACGGTATACATTATTCTTCTGCTTACGCACGCTTGTACTGTACTTGAGATCGGTACGGTTGCCGCTCGTAGCAGCTAGTGCAGCGAAGTTCTTCTTGGTACCAAACAGCTTGAGGGAAAAGACTGCTAACAAGTTTACTGCTTCCTGTGCACAAACATAACAATGGTGAGCTTTGCCGCCTTAGTGGTTAGCCAGTCCAAGCCGCAAACTCAAAATTAGAAGGTTGCGGTGCTTTGCGTAACAAATGTGTATAACTAAGCGCGCTCTCTTGTGTAACATTTTGAACTTACCGGTTTCTGTTTAGGTGACCAATGCAACAAATTAGCGTAACCCGCCATCTTTTCAATACGCTCGCTAGAGAACATAGGTATAGGAAAACCAGTGCAAGAATTTGCTTTCGCTTCAATCCACAAAGCAGTGAAGTAAACCACTAATGGTTATTTCCGGGTATTGTGAAATGGTGAGCGAAGACTGCGACGCCCTGAGCGCATTCTAACAAAACGAGGCCCTGGCCGTTTCCGCTGAAACATCCTTGCAGTCCTGACACTTGTATATTCTTGCTCTCAAGCTATTTCATGAGAGCCTCTGCGACCATAACCTCCATTACTTTGGCTAAAACTGGAGTGAGTGATCGGACAGTAGTACGAGGGCCACCCACTATTATTATCTCTGTAAATAGGCGCGCTTAGTTCTTGTTTCCCCACTGTGGGAACTGCCTTCCATCAAGGTTACATTGAAAGAACCGCACTGATGATTCGGCAGAGGGCATGGCCACTGTACTCAATGCCCGTAGTTCAAGGTCGTCCACGCCAGGTGAGCTGCGCACGCGCAATGACATTAGCCTTTCCATCACATTGGCTGCTATAAACGCTAGGTGGTTTAATACTAGTAGAGACTGGAGCTGCGGCAAAAGCGTTCGCACTAATAAGTCACTATAGAAAGTGTGGCCGCAGCGTTGGCAAAGCATCTTGGCCGTATCATATAGTGGGCGCCAGAGCATCTGTTGCAAGTAAAACTGGGATCATACGCTGCACTCTGCGACGTTTGTTGACGTGTCTATACAGGAACTTTGGCTTTGTACTGAAGTTCACCGTTATTGGGTTGGTGCTGGAGTTTGTCTTCGCGGATCGAGTTGATGCAGTGGTTCCATTGAGTTGTGCAAGCAGCCCCGGTCAGATTATTTGGACACAGTTTGTGCGCTCGCCAGTATGAATTTTTTAAGCGCATACATTTTCTAGCACCGACATGTGAATGGTTCACATGGGTGCGGGCGTGTTGCAATGGCCACCAAATAGGTGTTGCCGCGTCTGATTTGCAGGCGGCACCAAAACCACTCACGGCAGTGGTTATTAATCAGTCAGCAATGTACCTCACTGTTACCGTACAAAAGGACGGGTGCTCCCTAACTGGTCAATGGTACCGTAGGACGGATCTGCATGATTAGGCGATCTTCGCACCCCCCATTCGTCGATGAGCCCGGTTTCGGTGACTGCAAGGATATAATTGTGTAGGTGGGTCAATTAGCACCCAGCTAAAGTAATCGTTGGGTCAGAGTGCGCTCGACGTATTCTACATCCTCAGTGTTTGTCCATGAACGACCTGTTTTCCGACACCGAGTTTGCCCCAACTACGTGCTGCGGCAGGTGGATCCAGCCATTCGCCACTTCGTTCATAACAAACGTGGACGACCCGCTTCAAAGCCTGTACTACCGCATTGTATCCGTGTCCTCGTGTGTTGGTTTGCGCGCGCACATGCCGCAACGGTCTCAACGTGTGGTAATCACCGTGGTGTGGGACCCGAGGTGCCATCGTGAGGTCAATCCGGATTCGACGATACCATAGAGTGTAAAGCCAGAATGTCGTACACCAGTCTTCACACGACGCACTTAGTAGTTCGAGGCTCAATCCCGCGGGTGACATGCCGTACCTGCTCCTTAATTTCCACCTCGACCCAGGTGATAGGACAGTATGTGGTTGAGACCTACGCTAGCATTGGTCGCCTGATCAAGACAAAGCGAGAAGGGCAAGCTCTTCGGACTGTGCCGTAGGTTCTGAGGTGGCATTTGCCTTGCGTAACCCAGGATAGTTTTGCTAATGTTGCACCCGTGTTTTGAGGCATGGGTGTGTGGTGATCTTTCAAGCTGAACGTTTTCTGGTTGTCAACTAATCGTAGTTGAGGTGATGTACCGATAGTGAACTTTAAGCTTCTGCTTGCCGGCCGATCGGAAACTCACATGGTGTAGTTCAGTTTAACATGGTCATTTATCAATTAGCTGTTTTTGTGCGTGGCTCTCGGGTATTGCAGATTTAGGAGTCAAGAGAGGTTTGCTTTTACACCTCGACACTTTCCTATCTGCGTATTTCGTCGTCAGAGCGCTTTCTGCGCATTCACCGTTGTGCTTTACGCTACACTCACATGAAACCAGCGTATCGGGTAATAACGATTGTGCTTCTGCAACACCAGTTCCTTGCTAGCTGAGCAGCTATAGTTCTTGATCTATTCCTACTGAAGTTCACAGCAGACCAACTATGCCCATACAAAATTGCCCGAACTCACGCTAATGTGCTTCCTACGCTTTTACTTCTGTCTTAGCTGTACAGGTTTAACTAGGTACGTCTGAACACTCTCCGATTGGCACTGTTACAATTGCCTTGTCCTGACTGTAAACTTGCACTTATTTGATCGTGCCCTCGTGGGTATGACTCGCATAGCCGAGAATAAATAGTTATTTCTTTATTTGTTAAGTCTCAGTACTTTTGCTCTGCCTCCAAGCACCGTTGTGTGCTTTTACATTCCTTCAAGCGTTTCTCCGACGGGAGCTTGTTACCATGCTTACAAACATGGTTGAGCGTTTATTCTGCAACGCGTTTCTACTTAAACACTACTTTTAGCACGTTGAGGCCGTGTGTCCAACTGGTGCAACCGGGTGCATATAAGTCCGTCACTTTTGCTGACCCAGCCTACTTGTGCGCCTAATGAACTTGATGTTTCACAAAAGGTAATAGACTATGGGCAATGAAGAAAGGAGTTAAAGTTGTTAAACACTGTTTAGCAGCATATATGGTCATGGCAAGCTATTTATGGTCACATTCAATTTTGCTTCTGCGAACACCCAAACTCAGGCCCAGAGAAGGGATTCGGCTGTCGTATTGCGCAGACGGGATAGTGCATCAACAGTTTATTGTGGCGTGGATGCATGCGTGAGTACGGTTCACATCCTGACCGAGTACGGGACTTGTTAATCACTAAATTTATTGCGGTGCGAACTCAGTAGAGCTGTATGTTCACCCTCTATGGGTGCATAAAGTGCGCTCTCGCTTTGTCTTCATTTGCTTATCCAGCGTAAATGTCACGTTTGCTTTACCAACAACCGGCGCTATCCGTGGAAGCTGCATTAAGACTGGCACCTTGTCAGCCGCATTAAAGCCTTAGTACGTATATTGGTACATAGCCAATCGCTATTCCTTAATGTCGGCAAGCTTTGTGCGCTGCGGTCGTGGCATCTGTGACTTCGCCCACGTGCACTGATATGCGTAAGTGTTACCCGTTTAGTCATACCAAATTTTGACGTACCGACTTACTGTGCCACTCGTTTTTCGCCTGTTGGTCCTTTCGCGCGTTGTGCCCATCGCATGCAAATGCTTGCTCGGACAGGCCCTCAGTGGTGTAGCATAGGGGGCGGAGAGGGCGGTCCGCCTAGAATGGCATGTGACAGGGGCTGGCCTACCTAGTACGGATGGTTGTTTGATACTAAGTGTAAATTCATCGACCGTACTTCCACGACTAAAAAGGTAAAAGTGCAGGAAGCTAAGCATATTATGACCAAAGAAGAAGTTATTACTGCAAAGGTTGATATGCGGGCAACGAAAAGCGATATTAAGAGCAGCAGGTAACGTTTGTTATTATGATGCAGTACCGGCCTGCTAAAGTAGAAGAATATGACATGTGACTTCATTATTTTAATAACACAAGCAAATCAATTGATTAATTGGATATCCGCCAATGGACTGTTAACGCTGT
The DNA here is from genome assembly GCA_944474145.2 of Dicrocoelium dendriticum. Taxonomy (NCBI): domain Eukaryota; kingdom Metazoa; phylum Platyhelminthes; class Trematoda; order Plagiorchiida; family Dicrocoeliidae; genus Dicrocoelium; species Dicrocoelium dendriticum. The sequence goes on along the minus strand of CALYDF020002153.1, from coordinate 7,730 downwards.
TCATGATATGCTTACCATACCTGTCCGACTCAAATCTACTGCCCTCCAACATTTCTGGCTTGATTTTAGTACTTGGTGCTACCTGAAAGGAATTCAATGCTGAGACTGCGAATCTAAAAATGTAATTGGTTATTTTTGGGTTTTGCGAAAATATGAGCAAAGATTCCCACAACGTCGGTTCATTCTCCTTCAGAAGAGATCATGTGTGGGGTCCACTGCAGGATTCCATCAACCGGATAGTCCAGTTGTTCGACTGGTGAAAGCTAAACCTAAAAGTATGTGAACACTAATCCAGTCTATTGCGTGTTCACCCATTCCTTAACCGCAACGTGGTAGCGATCAGGCTAGTTGAAGCAAGTAGTGGTAGGATAACAGTAGCTTAAATTTAGCTAGTATACTTGCTATTCGTTGGGTTCTTACCAAGCAACGTATGCTAATGTTTTTAACGATAACACCTCCAACGTGAAAATGGAAGGCAAAAAGGACGGATTTTTCAACCTTTGTGTGTGATCTTGTTCTTTAAGCACATATGGTTACAGTTCAGCTGGGAAGAAAAGTAAGCGCGTTTTCCACGTCGCAGCACGGTTAAATGCGTCGGTGGGCACTTTGGTACAATCGGAGGAGAAAGAAACTCTTAGATTAGGTCAGCAAATAAAATTATATTTGCTAGCTATCGATAGCACGCCGGAGGTAGCTAGCACAAGTCAGATGAGCGAAATTGATGTGTGGGTAGAGGGGTTGCTTCTCAACTTTGTTAAGACTAACATTGCACTGGTTTTGAGAGAATCGGAGCAAGATGGAATTCACTTTGATGACGGTCGTGAACAAGCATTTGACCAGGATAACGTTATGGCGCGCTAAAGAATAAGTGTCTAGACCTGTGTTTACAATCAGCTCAACACCTACATCTGCTTCAGGCACAAACCCTTCTGGCTATTTCTGCAGCTTCCTCGACGGTTCATTGTTTTTACATCGTTTGTAAGATGGACCGGCTATTATCATTCTTTGTTCACCTAGGTATTACTGGAATGCCGTAGAGCACTCCGCCGGTGTAAGTAGCCGGTAGATGTAAATTGAAGTTGGTGTAATAAAGCGGGTGGGGTAAAAATATTCTGGTGAAGAAACACTCGAAACTCTTCAGTTTGATTACACATTTCACAGAATAACTAGCGAATGCAGGCAAAGGTTCAAATACATTTTTACTTCACACCTCGGCACAGTCGTTTCCGTTTACTTTTTATCCTGGCATTTCTTGGACTGTACTCATAGAATTCAAAAATGCACAGGTGTCACAAGCAATGGTTTGGATCCGCTAAGTTTTGAGAAACTTAAGAGTTGCCCCTTCAGAGTAAAGCCAAAATGGTGCGCAGTGCAACGGCTAATTTCAAGTACGCTAATTTGAGAAGAAGCATGAAGTGTCGAATCGATGGGATTCGAGGCGGAATTGTAACGGGAAATGCTGTCTCCCATGTACATTTGGCAAAAAAAGGCCACAAAAGTTAGAACCTTCGTGACCACGCGAACATATATGCTTTTCTTACATCGGTAAACCTGCTTGATAATAAGTATGGTTTTCCACTTAGTAAATTCAACGAGTAGATAAGACAAGCGGAATCATTGCCGAAGGAAGAAGCTAGCAATCCTTCTTGAAGGCTTCATTGAAATACTAACTTAATGGACCTTCTGAGCTTTTAAGCCGCATACCGAAATATCACTTGCGCAATCGGCTGCGCCTGTTTATTGCCCAACCTGTGGGAGCGCGTTCTTAAAACATAAGCTCATAACAAACTATCTTCAAACTTCACTGAAGCGGACAAAACTCACGGAATCGCAGCCCTCAAAAGAGAGAACGAACTTGAGGATGGAGCGTTGTCAATGACACTGCATCTAGTAATGTGTGAAAAGTAATAAATAAATAAATAAATGGTGCATTATCGGCAAAACAAAACCAACCTGCAAAGGCCTGATCAAATATGCATACAAGCATAGCTTCTGTAGCATGTTAAAACAGTTCGTTATAATGAAACGTAAAAACGAATAGACGTAGTCCATATGAGTGGGCATATTGTCAGGTAATAGTCAGACCAAGGAACATGAGGGCGCTGTGGCGCGCTAAAATCAGTCAAGGTACAAGTTTGGGGGTAATTTCGCCATGTAGTGATCCGTGAGCCCAGGAGCCCAAACAAGGGTTCGGTGCAACCAATGACCATTACGAAGTCGGAATGATCTGTGCTCCATCAATGCATTCTTCCTAGAAAAATCAGTTGCACAGGGGGTATGTAGAATGCTGAGGACTGCGTCAGTGTAAAAGGTTTAGCCGTGACTTTATTTTGTGGCGAGTCACATCCGCCACGTTGCAGTGTTGTTAAGCGGACATTTGTGGCTATTTATTGGGAGAACGCTTGCCAGGCAAAAATGCACCAGATCCTAGAACACTGCCGTAGCTTCCGTTGAACAGTAGTGCAAGTCGGCTTTGCATCGTATAGACCGATTTTGTACTCTATTATTCGCTGTCGGTTTACAGCCAAAATTCTTCCTTGGTTGGCCGAATGGCTTAGTAATGCGCCGGCAGTAGTCGTTGAAGCGGTCAATGAAGCAAAAGAATCGCAGAGTCGAATGATAAATGATGCAACTGAGTAAACGCATTGTTAATAGAGGACGGCTTTTTCTATAATATGCTTGTGCGGCTCGCAAACCGTGTCCAGCTATTCACGCTGGACTTGTCATGGGGACGGTGAGTGCAGTTGTTTCCTGTGGCTGAATATGTTCATAACAGGCGAAAGTGCCATTCTCCGCAAAGTGGATTCAGAATTCATTCAAATGTAAGTAAGTCTAATTGTCTTCATGGTCAAGTGAAAATTCCATGGAAGGCCATCGGAAAAGCCACGTATACGAGCGCAACGCTGCCCGTGAAATGACATCGAAATAGCTCCAGATGACTGGCGAATAGGAATGTTCGAGGCAGTGAAGGTAATCAAGTCAGAGTTGTTTGCCTCCAGTTGTGGAACAGGGGATCCATTTAAATATATTATTTCATGTGAGTTAATTGTTCTACACTGAGTACGAGGCGAGCTAAACCCATTTGTTCAGACCCCGTGAAGGTAGCTTCTCCAGAATGGCGGAAAGCGCTTCATTTGGAACGACGTGTGGGTTCTTCCTCTCCAGTAGAGAGGACCAAGCGTTTAAAACAGCTGGCTATTGAGGCTGGGTCTACCAGTTCCAGTGGATAAACCTTCTTGCTTTGGCGGAGGTAACTGTAGAAATCTCGGAAAAAACGGGCAACGTACAAGAGGCAGCCAAACATCATCATCGGCATCATCATCATACACTTTAGCTAGAGGTGGGAAACACCTCAGCTACTGTGTCGCAATACATAGAAAAAGGTGGAGAAAAAAGCGACTGGTGCAAGCCGGCTGAGCTACCGGTAACGGATGGGCAGCGTTCAAGTCAGCTGTCTGCCGGCTAATGAGCATCAAAAAACTTGCCATGCAAAATTATGTAAGGCTAAATAATGTGATCGTGGTTGGAGGGGAGGATTAGAGGGATTGGGTGGGACAAAGATACTCACAGCACGAACGTCGCTGAGGTCGGCTTCTTGACATGTCAGCAAGTGTGTCCAGCCAAACGTGTTCATCGCCTTTCGGACCCCAACCAGGTGGCCGAGACGCTCCAACCGAGGCCAGTTCAGAAGTGAGGGAATTCCTTCCTCTCGACCAAGTCATTGCATGGCCACCCCTCTTCTTCCATCCACACCCCCGGCGCGCAAACAACACACGTCGCGGGAGTCGGTGGGCTGACAGGCGTAACACGTGGCCGAGCCATCGGAGCCTGGTACGTGAAATAACGGTGCTGAGCGGTTCATTTCTTTTTCCTGTGCCGTAAACAGGGCGTCGAACACGCTCGTTGCTCACGCAGTGTACTTTGTACTTCGAGGGTGCGAAGCGAAGCCCGAAGTGACGGACAGCTAGCGCTAATCTGTCCAGTGCATCTCAGCACGTCTGAGAGATGTCACAGATGAGGGCAATATCATCAGCATACTCTAACGCTGGAAGCAGATCCACACCTTCTGAGTCGTGCCATGTAAAGGCGATTTCCATGACTTCGTCAACAGCGAAGTTGAAGAGGAAAGGTGAGAGCGGGCATCCTTGTTTCACACCGCTGGAGATATTAAAGGGCGACGACAACTTGCCGTAAGTCCTCACGCTGCCCGAGCTACGCGCATATAATGCTGGGATAATATTCACAGATTTCTCAGGTACACTTTTCCTGATTAGCGAGTCCCAAAGTGCGAGCCTATCCACTGAATCGAATGCACCTTTGATATCGAGGAACAAGACAACGGTGGGCCGCCAATATATGTGACGGTGCTCCAACAACTGACGCAAAGTGAAGATGTGGTCAATGCAGCCACGACCTCGACGGAACCCTGTTTGCTCTTCACGAACCTGGCTTTCACGCGTGCCAGTCAGTCTGTGAAGGATGACAGAGGCAAGCAATTTGGAGGAGATCAGACTGGTTCCTCTATGGCTGCCGCATTCCGATCGTGAGTCTCTCTTGAAAATTGGGACTATGTCGGAGCGGTTCCAGTCGGTTGGGACAGTTTCCTGCTCCCATGGTTTAACTAGCAATTCGTGTAAATAATCCACAAGAGCAAATCCCCCGAATTTGAAGAGGGCTGGAGAAAGGTCATCAGGTCCCGCGGCTTTATTTAACTTAGACAGTCCGATCTCACGTTCGACTTCTGAGCGTGAGGGTGGATCCAAGCGGACAGCGCACTAAGCGGGGCGATCAGTGGCCGGCGAGAAATCTAATTCCGACCGATTTAATTGCATTTCAAAATGCTCAGCCCAACGTTCCAAGCGTTTTGGCAAGTTGTGTTTAGGCTGTTCACTCTCGTCACAAATTGTTTCACTAACACCAGGTCTCCTGCTGCCCGTTTCCTGCATCAGACGGGATAACTTACGATGGTTACCAAAGGCAGCGGTAACTTCCATCTCTGACGCACGAACAGACCACCAAGATTCGCAGTCTCTCTTCAAGCTAGCACGGAGTTTTGCCCGGAGCTCTTTGCGAGTTCCATTGTGTTAGCTTCCAGCCGGAATATTTCGGCGAGCATCGATAGGTTCTAGAGACTGTGAAGAGACCCAATGTCCATGTTAACGATTAGACATACCACATGAGTATTTGCCTGCTGCAAGTAAGGTCTGGTGAATTTGAGACCAGTGACCTTCAAGTTCAGCTAGTGAGCGTTTATCCAACTCGCACGATAGCGTACTTTGGTGGGCATCCAGAACAGCTGGCTTCGCCAGTTGGCTGGTGTCAGTGCGTTCACAACGTCGTCTTGGGCGTCCGCCAAAGCGCATCCGCAGGTCAGCACATACAAGTGCATGATCGGTGTCCACACATGTGCTCCAAATCCAGCGACAGTTCTGGATGCAGCCTCTCCATCGGTAACTTATCACAATGTGATCGATTTGCGTCCAAGGCTGGTGGGCGTCAAGTCACCCTCCGGTGGGTGCTGTGTCGGAAATTAGTGCTCGCAAGCAATAAGCGAGCATCCTCATACAAATGAAGTAACCGCTCACCGTTATCATTACGGGAGCCTATACCATGTTGGCCGCTTAGATGCAGCTCATCAGTGGATAATTTTCCAACTTGAGCGTTCAGATCCCCGGCCAGCACTACAGTGTCGGAGCTTCATCTGTGGCTAAGTAGCTCATTCAGTTGACGATAGAATTCGTCTCTTACCGAGTCATCGCTACAGTTTGTCTGTGCCTAGGCAGCGATAACGAATAGACACTTGTTAGTCCCACGCGACCTCGAAGTTTTGAACGAGCCGGCCAATCGGATCGCACATATCCGGCTACTGATTTGAATCCAATCAAACAGAGCAGTTTCAGCCCGGGGACTCAGGGCAATACCAATGCTGGCTTGGCCGGTGCTTGAAGCTGCATCGTCACCGGATAGGCGCAACGAAAAAGTGCTGCTAGTTTTACCTGAAGTGGATCGCAAAGTGAGCACGGAACTCGAGTATTGCAGGCGGGTCTCCATAAGCAGCAGATATCGATCGAGAGGGTCCCTAATGTTTGGGCAAGTGTTGCCTGTTGACCGATCTGAAGCAATGTGCGAACGTTGAGGCATGGTAATCTGAAGGAGGCTCGAGGGCTCCCAATGGAAGCCGATGAACTGGACTTGATCGCTTGGTTGGACATGAACCTGTTGACAGGGCAGGAATGACGCTCCGCGTTCACATGTGAGTTGAAACTAAAAGACAAGCGACTATTGAATCAAGGTGGGGGAGGGCCGAGAATTGAGTGGTTGAAAACAGGGGGATAAAGGTGAAGCTGGAAAGGGACGATAAGAGTTAAAAAGCGTAAGAGGGGAATAAGAAGACCGGAAGGCTTGAGCAGTAGCATCCATCTCCTATCTACCCTGCTCGATGTAGCAGACAGAGCACCGTTGATTACCCTCTGCGGTGGCCAGAGCAGCAGAAATTTGTTTGAAGTGGTATTCATAGTATTGCGTGGGCAGGATACTGTCAGGTTATCCAGGCTTAGACAGAAGAACGATTAGGGTTCTCAACCAAAGCCTTTGGTTCAAAAACCTGTCCGCAAGGCAGCGGGTTTGGCATTGGGCTACAAGGAGCCCTTTTTAAAGAATAAGGAGCCACCTTCATTCCAACCCTCAACCTGGAGGATCAGAAGGCTGAGTTTGTCTGGCCTCTAGCCATTGACCAATCTGGTGTGAGTGACTCTTAAGGTGCAAAAATGCACCACCCAATATAGCTCAATGGATCACTGAGGCACACAAACCATCGCACCACAGAAAGGTCCAGCCTCATTGCAATGGAGGCAGCCAAACAGACAGACAGCAATAAATTAAGAAGCACTAACACAGACTGGTGGCGCACAACGGTGCCTATGCCACATTAAAACTTATGTAATTTTGTTTAGTATACATGATTTGCAAGCGCGTTCTTTACATCACGTCGCTGGTGTGACTCAGACTAAAACTACTAGGTAAGGAGAAGAAGGTTCCACACGCGCAGGGTCAAAAGAACGATATACCAAAGCGTGTTGACAAAAGTTAAGCGAATGATACGATGGTTGGAGAGAAACAGGTAACCGGATAATGCTGGCAGCAGTCCGAATGCGAGGCAACTTAAGTGAAACTGAGGACAACTAGGTTGAGACAGAATGCGGGAGCAAACTAGGTAAAGAAACGTTCCAAGAGGAAAAGGGAATTCAAAGAATCGGCTAGGAGCGGATGAATGCGGACGGCAGTGCGAAAAGTAATTCGTAAGAGTGATCACGCTAATGCGCTCATGATTCCACAGTCCAAAAGCCGTGAGAATCCAGAAAATATGGTCACAGGGGCCAAAACTTTCGTGCATGGGATGTCGGTATGCCATGTACGGTCTCACTAATAGACAAATGCAAACCTAAAGTAAAGAGCATAGGAATAGGAAGAGTGGTAAGATGAGCATACTAATGGAATCGCTAGTCAAGAAACACTTAGCAATGGTCCGAGTGCCGCCAATAATCAGGAGCGAGGTCGGAGCGGAGGAGACCATACGCCCGAGGATAACTTGGTTCGGCGCAATGAGTGTAAGTCGTGGGAATAAAAATGGAGCGCAATAAGAGAGAAGGCCAGGAATACGAGGAAAATAAAAGCAACAGGGGTCTAGACGCAAGTGGGAGAGCGAAATCGCTGCCAGAACCTGGTCGGAA
>CALYDF020002152.1:0-16772 GCA_944474145.2 Dicrocoelium dendriticum | reverse complement strand
ACATATTCACATAAACCAAGTAACCACTTACAGGTACCATTACGGGTACCTACCCCGTGTTTGGCCGCCCGGATGCAGCTCATCAGGGGACAATTTTCCAACCTGAGCGTTCAGAGACCCAGCAAGCAATACAGTCTCCATACCTTTTCTGTAATGAAGGAGATCGTTTTATTTGGTGATAGCCATCAGCTATCACTAAATCGATGCTACAGTTTGTGGGCGTATAGACAGCGATGACAACCAGGCACCGTTTGTTACCGCACGACTTCGAAACTTGGACTGACCCAGCCAGTCTGACGGCACGCAGCCAGCTGTTGATTGGAAACCAATCGATCAGAGCAGCTTTAGTCCAGGGACTCAAAGCAATACCCAAGCCGGCTTGACTAGCTTTTGAAGTTGCGTCAACTCCATACAGATGTAACGAGAATGTGCAGCTAAGTTGGCTTGTGGGAGATCGCACTGTAAGCACGGAGCTCGTAACTTGCAAGCGGGTTTCGGATATGCAGCAACTGTCGCTCGATAGGGTCTCTTGTGTTCCTTCAAGTGATGCATGTTGGGCAATCTGTACCAAAATGCACAGGTTGAGGCATGTCAGTCTTAGCGATAATCCAGGACCCCAAATAGAACGAAGGTACTAACGTTTGCCACTCCCATGTACACGTACTTGTCGAATGGACTGGAACAGCGCCCTACGACTGCATGTGAGTTAAAACTAGAAGACAAGTGACTACTGAAGCAAATCGGGGGAGGGTCAAGTATTAGGAGTTAAAACAGGGGATTAAAGTGAAATTGAAGCGGTTCGATAAAACGAAGATACCCGAGAAGCGGAATATGAATACGAGAAGGCTTGCGCATTCTTATCCAAACCCCTCTTCGCCATGCTGGATGCAACGAATAGGGCGCCGTTTATTATCTTCTGCGACGGCCAGAGTATCAAGGGATTATTTAGATAGAAAGTCAATGAATTGTATTGATGCATGCTCATGGTGAATGACGTGGTTTGCAGACTAATACTACTCACGCTCACGCTGTGGTAAACAATATAACCATCAGAATGACTGCTTGCTATTTTAACAGAGTAGATCAAAGTGGCTCGAACCGATTCATGGAGTGCAGTGTTTTCGGTCAAGTGACAGCCAACACTATATAATTCAAAATAAGAGTATGAGAAGATGAGGATTGTGCGAGGATACTGTTAGGAAGGCCTACCAGCGGTCGTGTAGGTTCGGTTTGTCTAGATATCAAGACATCCACAGGTGCATGACGACGAGTGAGCGGGGCCTGTGGTGTCCAAATATTATAGCGTGCTTATATGTAAGGGGACAGATGGGGCTTGCCCAACTTGCCACTGAGATACAGGTTGACAGGGGGTAATTTGTAAGAGAAGGGTACCTCTGATACGGCAATCCTGCGAGGGATCATGCCAACTACGAATGTGGCATTCTAGTTACTAGACGTGCATGCCGCGGAAGGTCTGCGCATCTAAGCCCGAGCGCACTATCTCATGCCATCCCGCCCAAAGTAAAAGTAAGGAACTGCACTTGACAGCACGTGTCTGCGTTGAACAGATAACTGGTATCTCTGTTGCTAATATGTAGGCGATCGCGGTGACGTCAACTTTGATTGCCTGCGTGATTTGGGTTCTCTTGATAACTGGACTACCAACAATTAGCGCACGATTCAATATGCACCACCTAGATTTATACAACGCGAGTGCTGAAGCGAACGCAGTCGACCGCATAGCCCTCTGAAGGGCTTGACAATAAGTGACAAACAGTTATTTCGCATTCTGTGTTGGCTCTGTGGTTTATATTCGACGCGTTGCCTTAGCGTATCACACAGTAACTGTCCTCACGCAGGGATATGTCACTTATGCCAGTATGCGTCTTTAAGCTATCCGCAATGGTGCTTAGGCTAATGAGCAGCAGAATGACCCCCACATTTATGCGAACTAGCTTCTTCCTCGTAATATCAACTAAATGTTATTCCCCACCATCAACAAGCGACACAACAGTATGTGCCAACACATGGACTCCCTTTACTAGCAGCACTGTATTTTTGATTGCCAGAAACCATCCATAGCCCTCTGTTTGTCTCTCAGAATCCAACGCGAAAACTTGTGAGCGCTCGCTACAACAACACTAAACCTGAAAACCATCAGTTATACCTACATGTCAAAGCAGTGGCTTCGCCATGCACAGCAATGAAAAAACCAGTTCAAATTATCTACATTTATATCAACATAAAAAGAGTAAGTTACAAATCGGTACAATGGATTGTTTGAGCGTAATTCCATTGCCCAGATCTCACACAGACTCGTGCTTTTAACACAATTCTCTTCAGAAAACATATTCTCCAGTCCGTCTTGCAGAGTACTCCTTAACGAGCACCCTGAAGTCTCTCAGAATATCCCTGTCCCATAGCTTGCTTCACAAATACATTTATGATGCTGCAAACGTCTACAATTGGGTTTAGTCATGAATAATATCGAGGAGGATGCAGGAGAGTGCCAGGACGGTACGACACCTGTTGAATGCGCGCTCCACATTCGTCTGACATATTATGTTATCGCACTGCAGGAGGCCGCTTTCGACAAAAGTCGAACCTCTGGCATCCAACAGCCCAAGCAATCGCTGCGCACACCGCTCTTGTTTGAAACGTCGTTTCACGATGGCATAATCTACCAAGCCATCGATGGTCACGGCTCCAGAAATCTGATGTTTCCGTCCTCGGGTGTTATGCATTTGACATTGTGCACGATTTCTACTCGGGGATGGATCTCTGGTGCTAGCAAATGATGATTGTACTTTATTTCATCAAGCCACATCGCTCGTTTCCCTTCGATCTCCGAACGCAGTGGTGGCAATACGTAATCATCTCTTCACCTTTTGTTCTCTTATGTGTTTGTGGATTCCGGAACTGCAGGCTATTTCTTCACTGTTATTATCTTCCTGTCTCAAGTATGAACTCCGCATTCAACCGCAAGCGAACGGCTTGGAGTGTGACAGTAACTTCCGACAATACCCATCCTATCAAACAATCAATGTGGTTTTCTGTTAGAGGCCCTCGTCGCCTCCCCACCATGTCTCCCTCATAGTTCGTTTGATTCCAGTCAATGTATCCAACTGCGGCAGTTTATCAGGTTCACGTTTAGTAAACATGCAGGTTGCTCACAATTGTCTCTCTCCTCCTAAGTGTTTAGTATTCCGCACTTGACCTCCGAGAATTGGCTTGTAGGGGTGCTTATTTGGTCATTCTGAGTACAGCAAGCTGGATGTCACCCAGTTGATATATATATATATATATACTAGTCTACGCACGATTAGTCATGTAGGACACAGACGACCGTTTGTAGCATGTATGCGTTCCACTAAAATTCAACCTCACCGCTAGGCCTCGATTTCCGAGGGTGGTCATCCCAGCAATCAATTCAATGCATTGAAACACAATGGCGCCTAACAAGCATTTCGGCCACACCTACTGTAACAGCATGGGAGTTTTTTATCCCTAACCTGTATTTGGTCAATCTAAACCAAGCCCTCCTACATCTACTGTCGAACACGTCTCATGTTAATCGTCATTGGGACTCATGCAAAGTCGGAATTCATTGCACTACCTTAACTGTTCCAATCACCTGTCCGTTAACGCAGGTGTTATTTCCGGTGACAGTACGATTCTTGAACATGAGTCTAAGTGTGGCTCAGTATTGATATCTTGACACCACATCCATGTTACAAACACGTGAGTACACTGCAAGTATTATGCCGTGTGACGATAAATGTACAGCTTGACACTGAACAGTTGAAGCAACCAAACGGAGCACCTTTCATGGTGTATACGACTCATTATGACATACTCTAAATGAATTGTACGACCGCATCGCGCTTGCAAGTTCTGGGGATTAGGGGTTAGGACGACCTTGAGATGAGCATATGACTGCACACGTTCGGTGTATCCAGATACCAACGCTTACAGCTCATTGACTACGAGCGATGGGTTCTGATGTGCTGAAATTTTCCGACGTTCTTGCGAATAAAACGACAAAGGGGTCCTCTGAAAATCTGGCGGGAAGTGCAGACTGGGGTTTGGCCGCCGAGTTTAATCCCACAAGCGTCATATGCAGCGTAAGTAACCGTCATACTAGGTGCAGTATAGTACTGCCCCCATTTAATAATTATAATAGCCTATGTTTCCTGTTTTATTGAGAAACCGTACCCACAGAGAAGCTGGTTGAATTCACATCAGCGACATACTCACGCATGCATGGTTGTCAATGTTTGGGTATATAAAGTGATGCAATAGTAACGTTTGGGAAGCATTTTCGTGGCTATCATTGTCGTTTCCTATCATAACACGAGTAATCTCAGTTTTGTTCCGGTGCAGAGTAAGCTAATAAGATAGCATCGCTTCTCATTTGCTGGTCTGTACGGAATCGTATGGGACGGGTAATTAGCTAACTGGGTGGCTAGCAAACTGTGGATTTTTGTAGCTCATGTGCAATCGCGATTGCCATGGGGGAATTTGGGCATATTGACACAAGCAAGCCGAGCTCGTTGATGGGTTTAGGGTAAATATCACCACCGTTTGGTGTGTTCGACCAAAGCTTGTACACAGTCACCACCCATGGAGAAATGGCTTATCATAGATCGCCGGCAGATTTGACTACTTTCATTAACAAGCTCATCTTCGGAAAGAGGTTTCGTCTGGAACGCTCAACCCTGGGAAAACAAGGAAAGGTACAGATTTGGCCGCAAGCAAACCAAACCAAACAAACTACTGCATGGCATAGTTGGCGGCCAGCATTCTGCTATCAACACAGAAGCGTTGTCAGGCCAAGTGAGCCAGGGGTGATTGGTACCGCTTTTAATACGAGAAGGGACAATAATTGTGGTGGTTGAGCTTCCACCCAGATGTTATTAAGCTCACAGGTGAATGTGTCATTTTAATTAGCGCATTGTATGTGATAAAATCCCATGTGGTTCATAGTAAGCAGTCCTCACACATGTCTGCATTAGTAGTAGGAGTAGTTTGATTTTCGCGCGTGTCCCAGATCGGTTCACTAAAATCCCTCAGATTGGCAGTGTTAAGACAACCACACATTTGATATCTCCACTCAATCCACTATCTACGCAGCTGTTGGCATTGGCAAATTCCGACGTCTCAGCAGTCAGCCTTTGGGGTGTGGATCGCCAACCCTTCCTAAAGATTTGGGTATTATGCAACTCCATTTCATTCCCCGTTTCCTTGTATTTGAAGGGAATGAGTAATTCAAACGCACCCGTGTCCAACGGACGGTTTGACACTTCTGGTAAATCACACTTATTTTTGCTTTGTGTACTACCATTCGGATGGCCGCTGAAGTTTCCGATTTAAAAGGACTACCAACACAATTTGCTGTTCGGACCAACGCTGTCACAAAGCTTTGCCCTTTAAAGGTGTGACTACATGCCCAGACGTGCAGCGTTGCACTTCACTTGTATCATTTACTGACATAGCCACTAGATGAGATCCAAATAGGGCTATGTCGTCCGCGTACCGAAGGTACGCGGAACTTCTGGCAGAACTTCTGGTACAATCCCTAGGTACTTCATTGATGTAGCATAGTAAAACCAAACGAAGTTAAGCCGTGAAAGTATATGGACATCACCGCAATGAAGATGCCAGCCCGCATGATGGCGAAACCTATGTAAACATTTCATAAAACACAGCGAACCGATGTACAGGTAAGCAAGTAATGAGGGCTACCAGTGTTTCAACTCATCTCAACTGCAGCTGTGTTGAAAATCGATATATCATTAAGATGAAAATAGTACGACGCTGTTGATTACTTCCAATTGTCAATGCATTTCGGCTATGCAATAAGCTATTGCTGTATAATGCGCACTATACTTACGTAGTCTGCCAGGTTTGTGTAGCGAAACTGGTCATTGATTGGAATAATAATCCGATGTATGCCCTCGGTCATCACGTACACCCGAAATTTCGTTCTGCTCCATGGTCCTACTTACCCACTGCGAGGATATCTTGCACGCTGTCCGTGTCGTCAGATATACCGTGGTTATTCCCTCTTCCCCAACCGCGTGTGCTTACATGGTTAGTCGCTACATACGTACATAATCCTGTCGCCGTGGTTCATTCTTCTTTTACGTCTGCATTCCCTAGAACGTTAGCCATAGTTGAACTCATTTGCTCTGTGTGGATTTTAGCATTGCCGGATGCGCCTGGTCTCTTATCGCTGTGCATATGTGTTAATGTCATTGTTCACATTTACCTCACTGTGTTTGGGCGGCTTACGGTTAGCCCAACTGTTCATGTGGTTTTACTTGCATTGATTGTCTACGTTGAACTGTTGTGACATTGCATTCCTGTCCAACTGTGATTGCAAATATGCCCGATATTCATATACTGAGCAAGTTCCATTTTTGCACCTTGTCATGGGTGACCGGAAATTGGGAAAGTGAGCCTTACTCGTACATTGGTCGCATGATAGCAGAAAGCAGGCGAGTGACAATCTCATCAGCCCAAATGCCGAAGCTGCGTTTGAACGCTTAAAACATACGCAGTCAGTTGCTATGTAGCTTGTTCGTGTTAAATACACATTACAACTCGCAGCGTGAGAGTACATCGAGATCCTCTAAGGAAAATATGGGATGTAGCAGTTGGCCGTCCAGTGTAAATACGAGCGTCACCAATGTTATATAGGCTCGTAGATGACGAGTTGATTGCGTTGGCCGGCTGATTTATCATTACTGGCCAAATGTATAGGCCTTGGAGGCCCCGCTGAAGTACGTAGCAATTGTAGGGATCATAAAGTACCGCAAATCTTTAGGTCGTCTGCAGATAAGGCACAACGCATTCGAAGAGGTAAAGGTAGCGATCCAAACACATGACGACCGAAGAAAATCACTTGCCAAGACCCAGGTAAAGGATTCTTCCTAGGATTTTACGCCACCATATATCCCGTAAATAAAATAAGCCTTTCATCGCTGAGAAAACTAGGCGTATGTATTGGGCGGTGAACTACATCTGATCGCACTCATCATCATCATCTTCATCAGCAACATACGCAGCACATGCATGAGCCAACGCAACTTATTCAGTGTTATCTGTAGTTCTAGGGAGCTAGCATAAAATCCTAGGGGGAATTGACAATTGGAAGTAATAAACAGTGTTGTACTATTTTCATCTTCATGATATATCGATTTTCAACACAGCTGCAGTTGAGATGAGTTGAAACACTGGTAGCCCTCATTACTTGCTTACCTGTACATCGGTTCGCTGTGTTTTATGAAATGTTTACATAGGTTTCGCCATCATGCGGGCTGGCATCTTCATTGCGGTGATGTCCATATACTTTCACGGCTTAACTTCGTCTTTCTATTTGCTGAAGCAAGATTAAGCAACCCTGGCGTCGATGTGAACGGCTATACAGGAAAACAATTAGCCAGAGGCGTAGCATAAGGGGGCGATCCGCTTTGGGCAGGGAGTTAAAGGGGGCGGCAATTTTAGTACCGTCGACTGCTCTATACCCAATCTAATGGGCAAAATATCCGGATAAGCTGAGGGTATGGATGGAAGATGATCGTCGGGTCCAGGAAATGTATTTCCTTTCCACAAGGCAAAAGCACATCGAATCTCTTCCAAATGAGAGGGGTGACATCTTCTTCCAATGTCGGTACAGATGCTGTAAGAGGCAACAGTGTTGCAGCGGGTCTGGTGGACTATGCTCAAAATGTTCCGCCCGACAGGTTAGACGACGAAGCTGAGAATGGACAGGATGTCCATCATTCTCAGCCCCTGTCTTGCTGATAGTTTTGTTGGACCCGTGTTCCGGATGAGCTGGAATAACACTCGTGTTCCCATCGGCACTGCCCCACTCCACGTCAAGGGTCCTTGCCATCCAGCACTGTTTCTGTTCAATTCGCAGATACCTTGTCAGATGTCGTTTTAGGCGTTACGTACACGGTGAAACTCAGTGACATCGGAACTTGTTTCTCTGCTTCGATCAAGCTGTTCGATGCCTTAGAGTTTCTTTTAGTCATGACATCTCGAGTTGAGTGCGCAGCATGCATCGAAAGCATGGCACATTTGAGACGATCCCAGTAAATGTTCAATTCCCCAACCGCATTCCTCACTGAAAATTGGTATGGCAGTTCATCATGATAGTGCTGGATGGCAGATTTTGAGTTCAAGTTGTGGGTAAGAAAATTAGAAGCTAGACGCTTCTTTAAAGCTGGATGAGTGCATGCCAAGCTTGCGAGCACTAAGTCATGGTCGAATTTCAGACAAGTGCTCCAAATTGACCGACAGTCTTAGACTGATGCCTGCCATCTGCAGCTGATGGCAATATTGTCAATTTGGGTCCTGGTCATTTAGGAATTCGATGGGCGCCAGGTGACGCGGTGTGAATGCTTTTTGTTGAAAGCAGTGCTGTTAAAGTAAAAATTGTAGTCGGAGGAGAGTTGCATAAATCGACGACCATTGCTCGTTTGGCATACATTGACTCGGAAGCGGCTTACCAGGTGTTGTTCAGAGTCCAAAGCCGACCCACTTGGACATTGGTTTCATCAGTAACAATTATGATATCAATATGGTTGACATCCGAAGAAAAGACGAGAACTGCCGATAGAAAACTTTTTTGAAACCCTTTGCATTGCATTCATTAGGGGCACAAACTGAGGCAATGAGAAGGCACTTTGTCTTCGGACGCTGCTTATTTTCTCCAATGGGCGTTCGAAATCGAACCACACACCTGCTGGCGTTCACCGGCATCTAGTCGAACAGATTGTCCTCGGCAATTTTTCTGAGGACATTACGAACACTTTAAATACCTTGAGCCATTTAACCCCTAGCAACAGATAATTGATGATTATAGCCTTCGTCATCAGGTTTTAGAAGCAGGGAGTCGATGATTTGTCACGACGCGTTTCGGAGACACAGCACACATCAATACCAAGGTGGTGTTGACTGCCGGCCGATCTGACCTAGAGTGCGTAAGCTAAAAGATCCAATGTGAAATAAAACCCTACGCTTCATGTTTGATAGTAGCAGCTGCGAGGCCAGCAGCAGTATCTTGAACAATAGTTGGGGATGAAGAGAGGAGAGAAGAAAGACTATTTAGTAAGCAGTCGATTGGGCAGATGGTACCGTCTGGCTGTCCATTCCGAACAGCGCTTTTATTCGACGGGCCCCGCTACTAGCCTTTGATTCTAGAGTCTGACTCACGAGACAATGGGGTACATGGATGTTGAATTGAAACACCACCCGGTGCATTTAGCTCAATAGCCTGACGTACAAGGCAGTGGGGGTGCAAGTCCAGCTCGAGTTGTGATTCCGGAAACTTCTTGAGAACAGCTTGAAGCAAGTCACACACATCCTCTGAGCAGTTAGACCAGTACACACGTATTTTACAGCCGTATTATGTTACGCTCTTGTGACTGCGGGCAGCTGCATGTGGGAGTTGGCAAGTTTGCACCAATTTGACCAGTTGCTGCTTGGCTTGAGGCGGGTGGTAGCAAATTATTGAGCTCTTTGCTGTGCTCTTCCATCGTCAGCGATAATGTGCGGTGCATGTGCTTTATGTCAATCGAGCTGAGGGCTTATAACCGCAGACCTGTCGTCTTCTATGGGTAGGGTTAGAAGGAAGAGGTCCATTGATCTCTTCCTAAAATCCAAGGAGGATAAATTATGAGACTGAGTTTTGTTGTTCCCTGATTAATGCCATGGCTTGTATGAGTGGCTCTGAATGCATTTAGAATGCGCCACATATCTAACTCCATGGGTCACGAGGGTCCGTAAACCATCGCACCACCACGCCGAGGTCCAGTCTCGTTGCGTTGGTAAAATCCCCTTCAAGTTTTCGATTATGCTAATTAAATATGTCTGAAGTAAATGTCATCATATTTTTAAGCAAACTAATCTTTTATTTACAAGACAAATTGTCGGACAGCTACCATTTGCCGAAATATACTTCTCGTATGTCTCCAATTCACACTGGACCACCACTGTGTTACGCTCTGAAGTACCTTCGTAAACAAGATTTTGGTTATAGCATAAAGTATACACCATGATCTGCGTGTGGTCACAAACTCCGCATTGAACAAACGGCCATGCATTGTAATCATCATCGTTTTAACTCAAGGATGCATGATCGGTAGCTTACACTTCCGCAAAATTTATGTCCCATGAACCTATTGATACTATCGAGTTTGTTTCTTATAGTTTGACCATGCTAAGCAGTAAATTTCAAAATCCGTTCGCTCAAGATTCAACCAAGTCGCTGTAATCACGTTGAAGTCCGGCGTTGTGCGGTGTGGCGTTCCATAAATAACTAAATATGTTTGACCGACCTAATAAGAAAGCCTTGGGCTTCAGTGTACAAACACTGTAGTACTTTGGATGTTAGGAGTGTGTCGATAGAAGTCAAAATCCTCTTTGGTCTAAACCCGACCATTAGTTAGCCAGCCTCCTAGTAATATTTGTTCGTCTTCAATTAATGAATTTTAGTCAGGCTGAGTGGTCTTACAGTGTTTCAGTTCAGAATGTTCTCTTGTGCTTCGCATTGTCCTGTCCTGTGTCGCTAGTGCTATAGTATCTCTCTCCAAGGGGCTGTGGAGATAAAGGAACTATTGAAGTTGTTAGTTCCATCAAATCGCTGACTACTCGTAACCATGTGTCTGCTGCCTTTAGCCGAATCTCACTTGACAACCTGGCACAAACTTTGACCAGTTACCAGATAGAAGATGTGCCATTCCCTCGGAGAGTAGCGCCACTTTCATTTTATTAGTCTTGGACCGCTTCCTTTATAGTTACTCGATGAAGGATTTATTATCAACGATTGCTCAAACACATTTTCCACATAAGTAGCACCGCAAAGGTAGCACCACTGCTTTTGGCCATGTGTTTCCGCTTCATGATCAAGAGAATCCGGAAGCTCGGGAACACAATGAGTATAAAGTTATTTTATTCCTGGAGGGTCGGTTAGAATATCGACGGAACTTCCAGTATGTCAGTCATGGAATTCCCTAATAAATTACCTTGTTTCCGCCCCCCACTTACTATGTGTATAAAAATGCCCTGACGTTGCCCTAACCCACTGACACCACGGTATATTGCCTGTGTGTCTCGACAGAGGAGATAATGCGATGAAAAATGGACAACCAGAATTACCTACGCAACTGAGTTTGGTCCTTTCTGCGTACGTCTGTGTTAACACTGTGGTGAGCCCATAAAAATGATTTTCATTTTATCTCTTTGTTTCCCATTCGCCATTTTGTGGTTTACTTTTTGTATTTCGTACGGAACATGTTAATCATCCGCTTTCTACCTATAATATTCCATGGTTTCATTTGTCGAATTGTATGCTAATCAACGCTCCGGCCGTTTCGTTTGAAATGGTTGTAAAAGTTGAAAATATCAAAGAAGGAATATAAAGTGATCAGCATTATGATTTCGTAACTGCTCGCCTTGTGGACAGAATACCCCAAACGGGAAGGACATGCAGAATATCGTATCCGGTGAATATCAGGCAAACTCTATCGGAAAGCCGCCGTAATTGTTTGGAACACGGCTACGGGATGCGTACGAGTTTAAAATAATCCTTAGGCAATATGAGAATTCAACCAAGCCTACCGTCAGATTTACAATAATTTGACCACTCCTATGCCGAGAAGTTATTTCGCTGTGCGACTGTTGCACCTCTATTTCTAAGGCCTTCATCTGCTTATATACCAAAGCATAAGATTTTCTCCGTATTCCTCAGGCTTAAATGCCTTGTAACACTGATATGCCAACCGAAACATGACTGGATACCTGGATCAACGATGCTAAGATAGCTCTACGCGATACAAACCACTTAGCAAAGATCCACCTGGTAGATGAGGATTGGTAATCTTGTATTATCTACCTGACCTGGATATCGATAAAACTAAAAATGCAGAAATGCAATTTGACCATTCCCTCAGTGTCATGTGCAAAATGTCAACATAGAGGAACACTAACAGATATTGGCCTTCGTTACCACATTCAACAATTTCATTTTCTTCGCTCATCAGCGCCATCTCTTGCTCTCGATGCTGTGATCATCCGGCAGGTTTCCATGTGTGAAACCATCGAACATCTCTGTTCGCACTTTTTTCAAATAAACAGCATCACCATTTGCGTTTAAGTTCATTCATGTGCCCTGCACTGTAGAGAATTTATCATTTATTTATTTATCTTAGGTTATCTGTACTGAGAGGTGGTTAATGTGTTAACTGCCAACAGGTTATCGACCTCCAATATCTACCCTGGAGAGGAACCCCACCTATGTTCTTCCGTGAAGCAACTCCTTGCACGGTAATTTAACCAGGACCCACAATTAGCGGAAAACAACCTGCACGGAATCGAAGTCCTAGCTTATCTCATTGAACTTTACCTACAGAATCTCGTGTCATGTCTTTTAGGCAATTCAGAACGAGATACTTATCGTTTGTTTTAGGCTTGTGTTCAACAGCGAGGAACAATTGCTCGATACCGTAAACATAGATGCACCGCTTGGCCGTAGTGATCATGCGACAGTGCTTTTCCGTTAAATCAGTTAAAGGAAATAGGTCAGCTGACACACCGAGAAAGCCAACGTTGCCAAAACTATGGCTATTCTTCCGAGATCTATCACGGAAATATTGGTCCTACCTTGCCGAACAGCCCACATGATGCCACCTGCAAGGAGTATGCTACCCCCTTCACTGGAATAGTAGCACCTCACTTATAGTGATCGGACAGTAGGCGGCTGCGTCGTACGTAAGCACCGGTGTATCATGGGAGAAATCAGACGGGTGGCAATCGCTTCAGAATATGTGCAGAAGCTGCATCTAAGTGTACAAAGCAAGATGAATCCGTTTGCGTACAGTCTGTTCGCGTTGTCGACAGACTTTAGATTATAGCGTGAGAGTACGCCTAGATCCTTTACGTAATGGTGAGAGGCAGCCAGCCATGGGTTACGCACGACCATTACCACCCCCCTCCGTGATCATAAACGAGGAATTGGTCGGGTTGACCGGTAGGTCAACTGATGCAGACCAACGGGAAAGGTGGTCGAGCACCAGTTGAAGGACGTCATAGTCGCCGTGACAGTCAATAATCCTCCAAATCTTCTGGTCGAAGGCAAAAATTGTGCTGGGCTGACAAATGGGCAAGAGAGCTGATTGCTAACGCGCTTACGTTCGCCACAAGGTGTGTTTGGGACAGATCGCGCGAGAGTGTTAACACGGCTCCTGATGGGAAATCCCCGCAGAATTACTATTTGTAATAAAATTACGGACGTTGTTCGATAATCTTTTATAGAGGAGAATAGAAAAGCACAGCAGTAGTCACCTGGAGGAAGATCGCAAAGTCAGGCTCCGTAACTTCTATCTAGTTGACATGGTTTAGGTCCGGGATGTTCAAAGGCCGAAGTGGTGGTCGAGCAGAACTGTAATCGACAAGAAGGGCTATGTTATCTATAAACTGATGGTTGGATGTGAGAGGTGCATTAGGCACATCAATCAGTTGAGACTGAAATATAGTAATACTCAAGGTCCTCATGAACCAGTAGTTTTGTATTGGGACATTTACTGGACAACTTCGAGCTGCAACTTTTGTGTCAGCAACCGTGTGAGACACAACAAACTATGCAAACATCAGATGCAAAAGTCAAGCAGGCTCGGAAGCGGATAAGACCCAAATGGTTGCAAATCGATCCCCGGGCGAAAAGCTACTAACAAAATCAACTTCATTGTGCTTGCATGCTGACTCAATCCAAAAATGGAGGTGACAGGTGAGCGAGAAAGCTGACGACCAACGCGGGCGTGTTCGCCACAAAGCGTGCTTCGGACAGACCGCTCGAGCGTGCTGCCACGGTCCACCGAAGACTGATGAAATCGTGCGTCAGGCGTCATGGACTTTGACATGCCCCGCGGTAGGCGGATGGAGACTAGCATGCCCGAGTAAACGGCGAATTGGCCAGCGGGACCGCACATTCATGTGTGGAGCGTGCACGTACGAGGAAGACAGGAAGTCAAATCCGCCGGGCGGTGTTCAGAGGATTGGTTAGATCGACCTATAAAGATGAGCGTTCTCAGTTATAAAACAACTGGTCGGTTGAGTCTTCTTCTGTCTTCCTTCCTGTCGGGGTGGCCAAGGCGGCAAGCAGAACATGAGTAAGGGCTCAGATTTAGCAGCAGGCGTAAACCAACTGGCCGATTGCGCGTACCGCGTTATAACAGTAGCGAAGCGACTTCAACCAAGCCCAGAAATGGCAATCAGCTTTGAACGATTGCAGATACGTTTGCAGCAACCACAGACGCAATAGGAAGCATTCCTGGCCAAGCTGATCGAGATTCGAACTCAGAAGCTGACAGTGCAGTCAAGCGCAGGGTTTGGGACAAGTGAAAGTGCACCCTCATTGAAAAGCTCACTCAGCAGATAAGTGAGTTTTATTGTGACGCTGATGCCGGCATAATGTTTGTCTGTTGGTTCCACAAGTATGAAGACGTCCCGGGTTGATTGCGTCATTCTTGCCGCGGGAATAAGGATTCGACTAATGCTGCAGAAGCTGGATGCTGCCAAACATGAGAAGTGCATCAATTATAGCTTACCTAAAAAAGCATCGATTTGTCGTCTGATGAAGTGCTCGCGGTCCTGTCACAAATATTCGGAGAGCAGACATATTTGTTCAGCATTCCGTTCATGTGTCTGATAATAACAAAAATAAAAGAGGAAGACGGTCGAATATTCCAACCGTGTGAATCGCGAGTGCAAGCGGTCACAACTACACAAGATCACAAGTGATCAGGTTAAATGTCTCATATACGGTTGTCGCCTACATTCATCCAAAGACGCCAAAATTCGAACAAGAATATTGAACAACAGTGAGCAGAATCCGGATGTCACATTTCAGCAAATGACCGGTGGGTGCCAACCCTTGACGGATTTGAACCACGATACAGCAATTATTCAGCAGTTGTCCAAGCAAAAAGATCAAGATTTCGTCTGCGCAGTTAGCCGTACTCCACAAGCAGATGCTCCACCCGTGCTTTCACCGCATTATAAACCTCCCTCTGCATGTTGGTTTTGTAGAGAGTGGCATTTTGCCCGCGAGAGCCCATTAACAACTCACACTTGCAGCCGTTGAGACAGAAAAAAGCGTAAGAGTCATGTTGCCTAGCGAGTAGTCGAATTTTTTACCAGAAGATGCATAACGATTCTAGATCATTCCGGTGTCCTAATTTGATAAGATCTATCACCGCAACTTTCAAGGTTGACGAGGCCAGCAAGTGCAGATACACAGTTGTGAAAATCAACGGCTTCCAGGTCAAGTTACAAATTGACACAGCTTCAGATATCACCCTGATATCTCGCGACACTTGGTGTATACTGGGGCGACCGACACTCAAACAAGTGGGCCCCACGGCAAGGAACACTTCATGAGGTCTGTTAAAATTGCTTGGTAAACTGAATTATCTGGTAAACTACCGCAATAAACTAATCCAGACGGTATGTTTCATGACAGACCAGCCGGGGTTAGATTTGTTGGGGCTCGACTCTATGGATGAACTGAAACTGCTTGATCAATCTGTGAGCAGTATATGTCAGCCACCGCAAGTCCAGCTGCTGTCGCAACCGTCGATATAAAGTCCGACATTCCTAGGTCAAATTACCGAGATAAAACTTCACGATGCATTGTTCTAAGCTAGTCTTTGATGCTGCAATGTAGCTACCGCCGCAATGAACCTTAAACCAGAAGCCAAGCCAGTCTTCAGCCCAAGGCGCCTGATGTCCTACGGAACCCAGTCCTTGATGGAAGCCGAGTTGGACCGAATACAATCTGAAGGGATAATCAAACGAGTTCACTATACAGAATGAGCAGCATCTATCATGGAGGTAAAGAAAGGAAGGGGTAAGGACTGTATTTTTGCTGATTTCACAACAGGTTTTAATTCTGTGTTGGAATATCCTCAGTATCCACTGCCGGTACCAAAAGACTTGTTCAATAAACTCAATGGGAGAAAACCTTCCGCCAAACTTGACCTAGCTGATGCGTATCTGAAAATCCCACTCGCTCATCAGTGCAGTTCATCACTGACAGTAAGCACGCAATTCGGACTTTCTCAGTACAACCGGATGCAGTTTGGAGTGAAAACTGCACCGACCACTTTTCAACAAATAATGGATGCCCTGCTGAGCGATATTCAAAGTACGGCAGTATACCTAGATGATGCGTAGATTATGGGCTCAGATCCGCAAGACTTGTTCAAGACACTGAAGCGAGTGCTTTCGCGTCAAGAAGAAGCTGGATTCCGATTAGCGGAAGAAACTATGAGTTCTTATTAGAAAGTGTCAAATTTCTTGGGTTTATCATCAACAAATATGGCCGGCGACCGGATCCTGCCAATATTACAGCCATCAAAAATATGAAGCCCCCAGAAAAATTTTCAGTGCTATGCTCGTCCCTTTGACTCGTTAACCAATTTAGCGCTTTCGTACCAAGTCTTCATCAAACCAGAGGTCCGCTGAACCAGCAGCTGACAAAAGACAAGGGTTAGAAATGGAAGAAAGAGTACCAGCAGTCTTTTGATGCAGTAAAAGCAGCCCTCGATTATAATCTGCTATTGACTCACTTGCAAATGTATTACAAAATTGTCGTTGCTGCAGATGCTTCCAATTATGGTGTCGGTGCAGGTAACTCCCGCTTTTCCGCATTTAAGAGTGAAGGTTAGCGCGCATGCAGCATTGTCTCTAACGACAGCTGAAAA
>CALYDF020002151.1:0-23618 GCA_944474145.2 Dicrocoelium dendriticum | reverse complement strand
AAAATATGGCCATTAGATAGGGCAACATGATTTTAGGCAACTTTGGAGGTTAAACACCGGGTAATACATAAAATAGCATAGTAAACTTCCAGATGAAACTAAGAAAAATAAGTCTGACCCCACCCCAGTTAAGTAGGCAGGCATACGCACCATATTGAGCTAGCGATTCCAGTTAATTTATTCACTCTTTCTTATGAAGTCATGGATTCGTTTACCTAGAGATTTCATTTGATGAGGTTAAATAACCGCACATAAGCCTAGTGAGGGTGATTAAAACAAGCAAAGGTGAGATATCTAACTTCAACAAATGCTAAGTTGGGATACTAAATGTTCGCTGTCAATTGTCACTACAAACGATAAAATACCGCGTAATAGAGGTTCCATCTGATTGGATCTGTATCATCACTGCACGTCAGTCGTGTCTCCATCCTTGCATTCGAACAGGATGTAACGGAAAATGGCGCGAGCGATTCCTGCCCGATAGGCCAATGTCATTGGGATTTAAGAATAGCCACAGCCTTGGTAATACGTATATTATTCTAGCTACAAAACCAACTGCTCGATGAACAACAGCTGTCAGCATTAGTTAGCTACTAAATCATTACAAGGTCGGTGACCCACTCTTAAGCTCGATCACTAACTTTTTCCTTCCACGACAATTTTTGGTGATATTCTGGAGTTTTCTATCTGAACCGATAGCACCTGAGTCTGGTGTGCCCCGTGGCTCAGTACTTTGTGCACTGTTGTGTTTGGTATTCATCAATTACCTTGCATGAAAGAGCGCTTCAACTTGCCTACTGTTTGCTTACGATATCAAGATATAGCGCCTGATTCGGGCGGATGGCGATCAGTATTTCATTCAGTAGGACCTAGAAATCATACGTGCTTTTTTAAACCGAAATCAGTTACGGAGCACATTGGATAAATGTAAGGTACTCTCCATACGACACTGGAGTACCAATTCACAAAGTTAAGAACGCAAGTACTGAAACGGTCAACTGTAGAATGCGACCTCGTCGTCCTTGTTCAGGATAATTTGGGATGTTCCAAGCGAACCACAAAGGCCTAGAAAAATGGTAAGCAGCATGTCGGCTTGCTACCACGGGCGTTCGGACAATCAAACACCACCATTTTCAGAAGGACGCTGAATGCGTATTTTCGTCCCCATGCCAAATGCAAAATTCATGCCTGGCAGACATGGCCGAAACACGATGTTAGTGCACTAGACCAACGTCAGCGTCGGGCTTCTAAATAGATAATTGGAATGCGCCACCTTCCATACGATCAGAGGCTGAATCGTTACGCAATATTCAGCGAGCGGTATCGCGGACTACGGGGTGATGCGCTTATGACGTATTGAATTTTGCAGAATCCAAATCATGTGTGCCGTGCTTTACTGCGTCTCAGTCGTAATAACAAACTTAGAGGCCACTCCTTGAAATTGGCAGAAAAATAACAGCCGCCTGGCGTGCCGTATAAACTTCGTTTCCATTCTTGTGTGCCAACCATGGAATACTCACTCCGATTCGGTTGTAGCAACATCCACGCTAGCCATATTTAAAAGTCGGTTTTTAGACGCACTCCGTAACATAGAGTTTATTATTTGCAGCTGCTCTCTATCCGAGTCCCGAGAAATAACTCGGAGTTACTATTTTTCTCCCATTGAAGCTATGGAAATTCTCGAGGTGCCGGGCTACCAACTCAAAAACGATGAGTCCACTATATCGATAGTACAAATACCAACTGCTTTTTTCATTAAGGCATTTCGCTAAACCAGCAGACTTCCCAATGTGGCTGGTAAAGCAATGCTTCTTAACCCGTATAAAATCATTGTTCATTGTTCATTGCCCACTGAAGTTGACGTATCCATCTTCAACAACTGTCTAGGTGCAGTCACAGACAATTCTTCTTAAACGTCAACCTGCCAACTACAATATCACATTAAAGCCAAGTCAAGTCAAATTAAACATTATCAACCGTATGGGTGAAGTCTGGCTGAGTTGTTCTATACTCTTATTGCAAACAGTCTTGCCTCTATCTGTGTATAAACGTAGAAATTGTGAAGTTCCTTTCAAAGTGGGTTTTGATTCACAACAACTGCGGAGAACCCATGAGGTTTTTTTATTCCCATCGAATTATTATGACAGATATAAAACAAATATTGATGTCCGCTTGACTGAAAAATTAACGTTATTGGCCCTAGACACTAGCCTGGTATGAATTGACGGTGAGAAAATTGTCATCACCCGTGAACACAGAACCGAATCATCCCAGGTTACTTAAGATGGTGCAGTGGTATCACAAGCACTGCACAGATCAATTCAACCAGAATGCTTTGTGAAAGCGAAGTTAATCCCTGTGCCAAAATTGGGAGGGAATGCATACGTCGCGTTAAAATTTGAGTTTGTTAAGATATCTACTTAGAAAATTATATCACTTATTTTTGGGACTGGATAATAAATTTGGAAAATATGGACGGTGGGTGAAAGGTAGTAAGAAAGCGTGAGATTGGCTGTTGATAATCATATTTAAGTGCTAACCGTTTTACAATCATTATTAGTATTAGTATTATTATTATATCAATATCCTCCCAAAAATCCAACGGGACTTGTAAAGCAATGCTTCTTAACCAGAATAAATCCATTGCTCATTGTTCATGGAGGCTTAGGAAATGATCATTTTCCGTTCGTTTTAGAAAACAAAGCAGACTTACTAGCATAACATTAGGTGGCTGGGGCATTAGAAAACCCCGATATAACACTTGAGTGCGAAGTAGTTTAACTTGGACTGGTAGCACTCATTCCCCATCGGATTGGATCAAGATAACCCGCTAGAAGAGACGGCTGCAAGTCTAGCCAGCTAGATGCCATGTGAACGCGGCGTCTGCAGTTGGTTGTCCAAATGGTGTTTATACTAGGGTGAACAGTAGCGCGTATGAAGTAGCGGAAACTGAGCAGCGGTTGTGCTTTCCCCACGCCAATGAAGTCGTACAAATTACTCATACACGCTTCACACTCGCACGCGCACACATCCACACCCCGATAAGCATGATTGAAGAATCAACAGATCTGTCATCTGCACAGCTCAAAAATACCCAGAGTGACACAATGTGAACCTGACCAACACTCAAACATACAGTATTATCGATCATATGGATTAAATAGAAAGCGGAAAAAGTAGGGACGCGAAACATATCATGTCCCATCGAGCTGACGTCCGTGGGTTTCACCGATAACATGTAGTAGATAAAACGCCACTGGATTTAAATAATATCAAGCTGAAAAAAAGAATGGTTCATAAAGTGCGATAAATTAGCAGTTAAAAAGGTTAACTGTGCAACGGATTTCGTCCAGTAGTGGACGCGGAGAATTAGCGTACAACGGGCTGAACGTGGCTACGTTGTCTACAGGCGGCAGCCCCGAATTGAGATAAAAGCCAAAGGATAGCTCCTCTTCGGAGTTATGGTGACAATCGCTGAGCTCACACATGGGTGCGGTGGAGACCGAATCCTCATTTACAACAGGAGCAATGAACGGGTCGCCTTAAGAAAAGAGATGTAGAATGGGCTGCTCCTAATTGATGTCGGGATTGTCTTCTGTGTTCGGGTTGGGAACGCACCTGTTGCGCGTAGACACAGTTGCGCATAACTGTCTTAAGTTCATTGCGTAGATGGAGAATACGGTGTGGTTTACAATGAGATTAAGTAAGGCGCAAAAGTTAGTTGACCTGCGTATGCCAAGCGAGTTCATTTTATATAATCCATCTATATACAAACCAAGGAGAGATGATAAAACGCTGTCAATAATATTCGGTAACGTCCGAAACGCGCATGATGTGGCGCTACTCTATATGTAGCAGAATTGTGTAAAATCGTCGGAAGCTAGTGATGAATCCGGTTGCCATTTGACTACATTTCGATCGTTCTCATCGGTTGCACATTATAGAAGCACGTACCATGCGTGGTTATATAATTTGGCATTTTGGTAACCCGTTTTATTTAAAGTGAATTTGTGGTATAAATCAATTATGTCAATTGGAATCCAATTCATTAACACAGTTGTTTCCGAGTATACTACGCTAAATATGTGTCAATATTAGTAATCTAAATGTTTTCCAATGGGTTAGCGCTCATATGGCCTAAATCAATGGTTCAAAGCAATTGATCGGTTTAACCAAAATTTTGGTCATCAAAGATTTTAGTCATTGATATCGCAGTTATTCTCATACCCTTTTGATCCACTCCACGCTATTGCAATAACCACTGCAGTTCGATAGTAGATCTGCTAAGATTTGTGATGTTTGACGAACATTCCAGCGTTTATAGGCATGACTCAAATAGAAGTAATGTGGTAGGTTTCGTTAGAGGCCGTAATGTCATGGGGGCTGTTCTAATGGTCGTTGTGAACAAGACTTCGTGGACTGCAAACGAGCCGCAGCTTAGCAGTCGTGCAAGTCCATGTTAAACTGGATCGGAGCTTCTGCTTATTATCCTTTACGACATGCTCAGTCATGAACAGAAGAGTAATTAAATTTAGTTATTACCCGTTAATGATAGAAGCACGCTTTTTATCGCGTAAATAAATTTTATCTGGATTGACTACTATGTACCCGTTGGTCTGTACTTGATCTTGCCCAAATTATCTGCCTCGTTGGTGCCTTAGTATTTCGAATTCGTAAGACTCTATAGAAGAGTGCTATCAAAGTTGCGGTTGCAAGCAACCAGAGTGAAACTGGACAAAAGATTATTCTAGTTGCTTTATCGCATTTAACTGCCCAGCCGCATAGGTAAGCGACCAACTGGGAAAAGCAGCAGATGCGCGTTTCGCCCAATTGAATCTCGTCAGGATGCGCCTCCATCGGTCCTCTACTGGGGATCGAAGCCATGACTGCTAGAGGCTAACGCCTACTTGCCAACAACTTGTGCTAATGATCCTTGAGAGACGACAGCCGATCCGCCATTGAATAGATATTATGTCACGTTATTGTTAAAGGCACTGATGAGACGAAACGGCGGAATATTTGTGCGAACAGCCTCAAATATTGCACGTATTTTGGCGGCTGGAAAGAAGTAACACCATTTTGAATAACTTTTCAGTAACCGCCAACAATATGTCCAGCAGTTGAGACAATTCGCACAAGTATTCCGCCGTTTCGAGCAATGGAACGTTGGTGGGCAGTGACTGATCATCAAATGATATCATCCTGTTTGCAATAATTAGCTCTCTCAGTAATTGTAAAAGCGCAGGACGAGGAAGTAACTGGCAATTGCGCGCATTTCGTTTTGTCTCATCAATGCCTTTAACAATAACATGACATAATATTTATTCAATGGCGGGTCGGCTGTCGTCTCTCAAGGATCATTAGCACAAGTTGTTGGCAAGTAGGCGTTAGCCTCTAGCAGTCATGAGTTCGATCCCCAATAGAGGACCGATGGATGCGCATCCTGACGAGATCCAATTGGGCGAAACGCGCATCTGCTGCTTTTCCCAGCTGGTCACTAACCTATGCGGCTGGGCAGTTACATGCGATAAAGCAACTAGAATAATCTATTGTCCAGTTTCACTCTGGTTGCTTGCAACCGCAACTTTGATAGCACTCTTCTATAGAGTCTTACGAATTCGTAATACTAAGGCACGAATGAGGCAGATAATTTGGGCAAGATCATGCACAGACCAACGGGTACATGGTAGTCAATCCAGAAAAAAATTATTTACGCGATAAATGCCTGCTTCTATCATTAACGGGTAATAACTAAATTTAATTACTCTTCTGTTCATGACTGAGCATGTCGTAAAGGATAATAAGCAGAAGCTCCGATCCAGTTTAACATGGACTTGCACGACTGCTAAGCTGCGGCTCGTTTGCAGTCCACGAAGTCTTGTTCACAACGACCATTAGAACAGCCCCCATGACATTACGGCCTCTAACGAAACCTACCACATTACTTCTATTTGAGTCATGCCTATAAACGCTGGAATGTTCGTCAAACATCACAAATCTTAGCAGATCTACTATCGAACTGCAGTGGTTATTGCAATAGCGTGGAGTGGATCAAAAGGGTATGAGAATAACTGCGATATCAATGACTAAAATCTTTGATGACTAAAATTTTGGTTAAACCGATCAATTGCTTTGAACCATTGATTTAGGCCATATGAGCGCTAACCCATTGGAAAACATTTAGATTACTAATATTGGCACATATTTAGCGTAGTATACTCGGAAACAACTGTGTTAATGAATTGGATTCCAATTGACATAATTGATTTATACCACAAATTCGTTTTAAATAAAACGGGTTACCAAAATTCCAAATTATATAACCACGCATGGTACGTGCTTCTATAATGTGCAACCGATGAGAACGATCGAAATGTAGTCAAATGGCAACCGGATTTATCACTAGCTTCCGACGATTTTACACAATTCTGCTACATATAGAGTAGCGCCACATCATGCGCGTTTCGGACGTCACCGAATATTATTGGCAGCGTTTTATCATCTCTCCTTGGTTTGTATATAGATGGATTATATAAAATGAACTCGCTTGGCATACGCAGGTCAACTAACTTTTGCGCCTTACTTAATCTCATTGTAAACCACACCGTATTCTCCATCTACGCAATGAACTTAAGACAGTTATGCGCAACTGTGTCTACGCGCAACAGGTGCGTTCCCAACCCGAACACAGAAGACAATCCCGACATCAATTAGGAGCAGCCCATTCTACATCTCTTTTCTTAAGGCGACCCGTTCATTGCTCCTGTTGTAAATGAGGATTCGGTCTCCACCGCACCCATGTGTGAGCTCAGCGATTGTCACCATAACTCCGAAGAGGAGCTATCCTTTGGCTTTTATCTCAATTCGGGGCTGCCGCCTGTAGACAACGTGCAGCGCAGTAGTTATACTTCCCAAAGGAGTTCGGTTACGTGCCTAAGATGAATCACATGATGCGCACCGAATTTTTGCCATAATGAGTTCGACAGCGTTGGACAGTTTTGGTCGGAATCGTTTTATCGATGGTTGGAAGTTGCAGAGTGGCCATGGGAACCGGAAATCCGCCCCAATATTTACGCCTCCATACAGATATGGAAGTGGTCAGAAACATCATGGAAGCGAGGCAACGTATAAATTGTCGGCGCTTTCAAAGGTCGGGCGATCTTCTATTATTTGCACGCCGATTCTCAGTGTATAAACCCCACATTCTTGTCTTAGTAGTCTAAGATTACAACTCAATTAATCTGCACACAACGTTCTTGACGTTTGGCCTCCTTGAAACATTAGTATCTGACAATAGGCCAGCGTTGCTAGTGCTGGTTTTTTATTAGGTGGTCAAATTAATGGCAACGCACTGTGTATGCTATATAACATACCCACGATACACATATGGAATATGAAGGTAGAGTTAGGAAACTCGATTGCTACTGCCAACCCTTACTTCTAACATCGATACTGTAGTTACAAATCCATGGTGTTCAACGTATCCACCTGGGGTAGGGCAAAATGCATTGTCCAGATGTGCCATTAGGCGCGATGCGCATCAGTATTGCGCGGGCACACTGCGCCGACGCTCCGCTACTAAACGACCAGTGAGTGGCGGGAGAGCTACGTTTTCCACGTGATGGCCTCAGTTGCGCCGACTAAAACCGATGACCTTCAGATAGTGCCGAAAGCGCGCCATCGATTCAGTCACTGGGCGACATGTTTCATGAGGATTTAGTAAATGTAGACCGAGTAAAATTTGCACGAACCAACTGTGCGGCATAAAACAGGCGTATGTTCTGTCCATATGAAGACCGTATTCTCTGTCATTTGCTATCCTCTATCAGGAAACGAACTACTTATTGCTAAGCACTACCGCACAGTATTCACACTTCCTATGGCGGCCACATTTCGTTTAAATGCACACGGTAAATCTTTGCTTGACCGTATCTAACATTTACTAGCTTGCGTCACATATATGAAACAAGCAAGTACACAGCTCAAATTATCGTTCGTTGGATAACAGTATTCATTTCATCCCCTTATTATCTACCTATTTCTTTCATTGTTTGCACGAAGATACCGAGCAGTCACCTGGCGGTTGCTCATGTAACCATCAATTACATGATAGAAAGTATACGAAACGATGGGTAGGTAATTTGTTTTGCCAACATCCGTGGCGAATTTCTGATTACATGTCAATCTCTCTGGTCGCACTAACCGAACTGCGTACTAATTGAACTACACAAAATCTATATTTTAAAGCCTTACACAGATATGCCTCGTTGCTTATTAAAACGCGGTGGTCCACCAAAAGACGAGAGGAAAACAGTGAATTCAGTATAGTTTTAATTCAGTGAGTTAAATATTCATCATCTTAGTGATTTGTACATGGTCATCCGTAATGTTCACCTAGTGGCCTAGAACACAGTACTAACCGGAAACTTGGCCCAAGCAGTGACCCACTTAGTGACCACAACAAACGCGCCACCGTGACTGCGTGTATAGTGTGGGGTGTTAGATCCGACATTGATTCCAGTCTCGTGCGAGCCGATCGTCGCGGCTAACGCCCTTGCGCATTGTTTAAGGGTTACAATGGCGCGGTTGGTGATACTGCGTTCAAAGTTGTAGTAACCAGAATGCACTCACTAACGCTGGAAATTCGGTGGATGGCATGTTCGATAGTCGAATGTCCCGATGAAGATACGTGTTAAATCCCGGTCTTTGTCGAAAACGAACGTTATCCTATAGATCACAGCGTGCGACCAATCGTTATCTACAACGCAAGTATGCATATAGAGAGACAGGTAAATATAAAATTGCTTAAAATATGCTTGTGAAGAGTTACTCACCTGCATCGAGGGAGATGGTGATGAAGCTAAATACTTATGAGATGGGGTTGTTAGTGTCAGCCATAATGTGTCATCCTAGCCATTCCCCGACTAGACATTCTCCATGTCTCCCGAAAAGCACCGGTCGCACTTTCCGTCATACTGGGGCTCGTCAGTGATGCGTATCCTCCTGCACCATCAGAAACTGAACCCATTACCTATCTATAGCAGCGGTTGTGCCACTACGCCATATATTAAGCTGGTGGGGACTGCTCGATAAATGCGATACACTGCAATTAGCTGTCTGACTCAGAGTGTACCACGAAGACTCGTCTATAAATTACGTACACATTAGATAATCGGCTTTAGACAATGTTTTATCATCTTTATTCCCATATTTTATTGGTAGGTGGAGGTAGATCAAGCTGGAAGCGTTTGTTCTATTCGTGCAACAATTGTGAAATTCCTGTGGTGCTTCCAAGCACTAGGGAGTAGGCAGGCTAGAAGCATTGGGTAAAAGAGTGAGTCGGATACCGCGTCGTCATTGAAATTCCAAGAGCCATGCTGTAATGCGCAAGCATTCGGTTAATCAATGTAGTTAGCTCCATAACTGAAGATGTGTGACTGCATGTTTAATGATTTCTAGGTGTTAAAACATACACGTTTAACCGCATACACCTTGATTCTGCTGAACAACCCTGATCCGGTCACTGAAGTGAGATGGATCCCGTTGTCGCAACTCGTGTTCCTGGAATAATAAATAAATGTAGGAAGTTGGGGTACTTGTATTTCGAATATAAAGGAATTGGTATAAAGAATGAAGTCCCACTAACAAATGGGTATCGAATAATATTTATGACCTAGGTACAAATATCGGTATACCTGACTGGCACTGACTGCGGCACTGCGCCTATAGTGTGTTATCTCACGGTCCCATCCATGAAGACGGTACACAACAACGTGGCCAATCTTCGGATCATTTTCTCTCAACTTCGACTTACTGATAGGCTACCTGGGAATTTCGCTGAACTTGGCGCCGTAAATGCGCAAATTGCAAGCCGAGGAGGGAGGTCATGAGAAAATGGCGGAAAATACCTATCCATGACAAGCATTTAGCTTATGTGTACACAAGTAAGACACTGGAAGGCTTCTTGTCACAAAAGAAATGGCAGACATCAACCTTGCTTATGGGCCGTTCCCACCGAATGTGAGAACATAACAGTAAACACTGTCCACCGTTAAATTCTTCACTACGAATTGGCCCGGTCTCGGACCCACTCAGCAACACTGGTCATATTGGGGCGTTATAAGCCCTGCTTTTTCACTGAAATGCCTTACCCGTTTAAAATCACACACTGACGTTGCGAACGGACAAACGTTCAACTGAATCACTTCTCCTCTGAGCTGGATAGGATGCAATAGATTTATCTGTGTCACTGTACATGTCAACTTTAACGTACATGAACTTGCTCATAATAATGAACAGAATAATCTGTGGTGAAACTTGATACACAGACGGAATCAAACGTTGCTACGTCTTGGAATTGAGAGTAATCCCTCCATTCGATTGATGAGTGTAGCTGGCTTAGTAAGTAAAGCTATGGGACTGCGACCGACTGCGATCCGATTCATTCAAGATTGCATAGTGACATCGCGCAAATGCGATTACATGCAGTGTATGCAGCGTAGTTTCTCCTTTCGTGTATTTGTATGTCTGCGCAACAATTCCTCGTAATTCAAGCTACTGAGCACGACTTTCTGAAAATAATTAGTAAGCATTGTCAGTGTAAGTTAGGGAGAAAGGATGCAAAATGCCTGTCAAGCGGATCAGTAAAGCAAAGTGCGCTGAAATGCCCAGCTCGATTTTTCGTGCATTACGAACAGAGAAACAGCCAACACCTTCTACTGCAGCGAATCTACCGCCGGCGCAAAGTGATAGCGCTCCGGCAAGCTCGGCTTAAACGTTCACCATGTCTTCAGTTGACACTAAACATCTTTTTTACAATAAGCAATTGGGTGATAACGAATGAAAAATGCAAATACCAAAGGAATCAAGGACAATGTTCAGCGATATGAGGCATTGCAGCCTCATGGTCTTTTACGAACCGGAATCCTGTGCTTCCAATCCTCGGAATGCCGTACGAAACAGGCTGTGCCTAACTGTATATACGTCAACGTCCCCGCTATCTAGCAAGCAGTCCAGTACGTAAGCAGCAATTGATTTCAAACGGCTTGTGACCACGGTGATGCACGTTGCACTAACTGCCATGTAAAGCAAAGTTTCAGAACGCAAGTAAAGCACCATGGGCATTGCACCGAAAGAAAATGGTCGCGAGTACGATACAGTTTGTTGTGCAGTAGGACATTCTGTTAAAACCGCCACGTTGAGCATTGTCTTCTTGCCCTCCGATTTCGTGCATAACGATCGACGCGGAGTCTTTGGAGAGATGCTATTGTTTGCTTGTGTCACAGGGCATCCGAGGCGCTGCGAACCAGGCCCTTGAAACCGCACTGATGATGTTGCCTAGTCAGGCAACGAAACGTCTGCACAATAATCACTCAGCTCGGAGAACCGCTCAAAATCCGCATCGGACTGTAAACACATTGTTGGCATTAATCATGACAGCGCGATGCAACATTTTTTCAAGGACAAATCCTTTCTGTTACTGACCATACTTGTGTGCAACCAATAGAGCAGGGACACGTATGGAGCAGGAAAATTAATCCACTTTGCTCAGTTCTCGAGTTTCATTAAGGCTGGGGGATTGCCCACAGCCGTTTGTTCATTTAGCTTGCTTGTGTATTGAATGACATAGGTAGCCTTCTCTGATATTTCAGAAACGCCGCCGATGGCTTTATTGTTCTTGCATCGTCCGGACTACCTAGCTATGGGGTAATCGTAATAAAAGTTAGTCGGAGCGAGGGCGTAAAATCGACAAAGCGTTAGGAGCACAGCCCATGCCGCCGGGCAATTAAGCGGTGCAATTAGACGGTGAAAATGTAGCATATTTATGAAAAAGAATCTGTATTTCAAAAAACTGGTCAATAAAGGGGGGTGGGCAATAAAGCGGGTTCCATTGTATACCACATGTGCCTGTTGGAGAGACAGCAATCAGCAAAGTATGCACTTCCCGAACCGTACGATTCTTCACGGAGGGCCGCGAGCAGATTTAGTGCATCGAGATATTTCGTTCTCACGCCCTATACTCACCAGGTTGACAAGTTGAGCTCATATGTCACAATGATAGGTTAAATATCGCAAGATGGTTGCCTGTATCATTTCCGTGGATCGCACTTCCCAGCTGCGTATTGCAATAATACTTCCCTTTCATAGTACCTAAACGGATCACCGTTGTATTTGTGCACTAGTGCTTGTGGCTTGCACTCTAACAAAATACGAGACTTGGCAAGCACTCTTTTCATTGCCTGTGCTATTATATTATCCCTGTAAGTGTCCCTCTAACTCGAAATGCAACCTCTTCAATCGTGGCACATGCACTAAGACTGTCATATTATTGGCCGTGTGCAGTTATCAGTGTGCATTTTCACTGCTAGGCACTCAAACTGTTCTTCAGTCGGAAGAGTTACTGGGCTGCGGTCATCGCATCTGGGAGCAAGTGATCAACACTGCGCATCGATGTCATCATCATCATCATACACTTTAGCTAGAGTTGGGGAACACCTCAGCTACTGTGCCGCAATACACAGAAAATAGGCGAAAAACAATGCAACTGTTGCGAGCCGGCTGAGCTACCGGTAACGGATGGGCGTCGTTCCATTAAGCTACCAGCCGGCGACTGTGCATCAAATAAATCACTGTGAAAAATTATATAAGGCTATATGACGTGATCGTGGTTGGAGGGGGAGGCTAAGAGGGATGGCGTGGGATAAAATACTCACAGCACGAACGCCACTGAGGTCGGCTCCTAGCCATATCAGCAAGTGTGTCCAACCAAACGTGTTCATCGTCTTTCGGACCTCAACCAGGGAGCCGAGACGCTGCAACCGAGGCCAGCTCAGAAGTGAGGGCCTTCATTCCTCTCGACCAAGTCATCGCTTGGCCATCCCTCTTCTTCTTCCATCCACACCCCCGGCGCGCAAACAACGCACGTCGCGGGAGTCGGTGGGCTGGCATGCGTAACACGTGGCCGAGCCATCGGGCCTGGTGCGTGTAATATCGGTGCTGAGCGGTTCATTACCTTTTCCTGTGCCGCAAACAAGGCGTCGAACACGCTCGTTGCTCACGCGGTGTTCCCACCAGATGTGAGCTAAAGTACGAAGGCACCGGTGGTCGAATGTAACTAGCCTCTTCAGGTTCGCTGCTTTAAGCGGCCAGGTTTCACAACCGTGCAGTAGGGTCGAACGTACTGCTGCATTGTACACTCTACCCTTCAGGGAAAGTGTGATGTTGCGCCAGCGCCATAATTGGCGAAGGTTAGCAAAAGCGCCCTGAGCTTTTGCTATACGGTTCGTGATCTCATCCTCAATCCTACGGGCACTGATACAACTTCACAGGTAGTTGAATTTTTGAACGACTTGTAGCTGATCCCCACCAAGGGTCAGCGTAGTAGGCGGTGCAGACCAAACTTGGAGGAACGCTTTGCACTTCGAGGGTGCGAAGCAAAGCCCGAAGTTACGGACAGCTATTGCTAATGTGTCCAGTGCCGCTTGACATGTTTGTGAGCTGTCACAGATTAGGACAATATCATCAGCATACTCTAAGTCAAGAAATCGTTCTCCTGGGAGCAGGTCCACACCTTAAAAGTCGTGTGCTGTGAACGCAATTTCCATGACCTTGTCAACAGCGAAGTTGAAGAGGAAAGGTGACAGCGGGCATCCTTGTCTCACGCCACTGGGACTATAAAAGGGCGACGACAACTTGCCGTAAGCCCTCACTCTGCCCGAGCTACGCGCATATAATGCTCGGATAATATTCACATATTTCTCAGGTACACCTTTCTTGAGTAGACAGTCCCAAAGTGCATATCTTTCCACAGAATCGAATGCACCTTTGATATCAAGCAACACGACAACGGTGGGCCGCCAATATATTTGACGGTGCTCCAACAACTGACGCAAGGTGAAGATGTGGTCAATGCAACCACGACCTCGACGAAATCCAGCTTGCTCTTCACGGATCTGGCTTTCACGAGTGCCAGTCAGTCTGTGAAGGATGACTGAGGCAAGCAATTTGGAGGCGATGGGGAGCAGACTGTTTTCTCTATGGTTGCCGCATTCCTATCGTGAGCCTCCCTTGAAAATTGGGACTATGACGGAGCGGCTGCAAACGGTTGGGACGGTTTCCTGTTCCCACAGTTTCACTAGTAACTCGTGTAAATCATCCACGTTCGAGTTCTGCGCGAGAGGGTGGATCCAAAGAGACAGCCCACGGAGCAGGGCGATCAGTGGCCGGCGAGAAATCTAACAATTCCGACCGAATAAATTGCTTTCCAAAGTGCTCAGCCCAACGCTCTAAATGTTTTGATAAGTTGTGGATAGGCTGTCCACTCTCGTCACGTATAGTTTCACTAACACCAGGTCTCCCGCTACCTGTTTCCCGTATCAGCCAGAATAACTTACGATGGTTACCAAGGCCTGCGGCCATTTCCATCTCTGATGCACGAGGAGACCACCAGGATTCGCGGTCTCTCTTCAGGCTAGCACGGAGTATTGCCTTGAGAGTCCAAAAATTGTACACAATTTGACTTTTGTGACAAACATGGAGCTTATTAAAACGCAGCGGCATTTGTAAAAATTCATACGGACTGTAAAGTCTGAAAAAAATACTTACAGCACATGTGAGATGAAATGTTGAACACCCAAACGTACATGCTTCACGCATCGCAAGCTGGAAGAAAAGCTAGGGAAATATGTTACATCGTTAGTTATAGTAATGCGCTGACAGCAGAACCCAGAAACGTATACGGCCATGCATACAAAATGCATGGAGATGACCTAAGACTCTTACTTTCAAAAAGCGTTTCACAGACTGTCTCTGTGTGATTTCTGATACAAAGCGAACGATGTGTACCTTGTCATGGTAGACAGCTATCGCCGTCCTTCTCCCATTTGCCACAACTTATCTGTGTGAGATTGCATTCTCGCATTATATCTATACAAAACAAAGTACCGAGACAGACCTGAAGCGCAACGAGATCCGAGGTTATAGCTTTCCTCAATAACACCTAGTATCAAACAAGTCAGCGCTGCATGTCGGAACGAATTTTATCCAAGGTAGTAGGCCTTAATATAGTTGCATTTGCATGTAAGTTCAACTGCCTTCACTTTTGCCAACATAAATGAACAACTGTGCAAATTTAGTGTACAGCGATGAACTCCACCTCATTCTTATGTTATTAGACCCTAGTTCTGTGGATAAGGAAAGCTCAGGGGTCGATCGTGCTACGTTACGCTAAAAATGGGTGCAGGTGCCGAAAAGCTTGAGAACACCTGCTCTATGGTGACACACGGCATCCTGTTGGCCGACGGTGTTTGACCAATGAGGAAGCTACTCGTCGGTGCGTGTGTGCATCTTAGCCAAACTTTGAAACGCACCAACTTGAAACTGCTTATGAACCAAGTTGAAAATGCTTACGAACCAAGTTGAAAATGCTTACGAACCAATTTGCTTCCTCTATTAACTAACTTGACTCGGAAATGGTATAGATCGTTCAATAAAAGAGTACAACATTTCTTGGAAGAGGTTTCAAGAATCAGGAAGGTTTACCCGTTGGCTGCAGTGTAAGAAACATCGCAATGCAGCGACGAAAATTGCAGCGACAAGCGAAGTATTATCATGAAGTCAGACTGGT
This sequence comes from Dicrocoelium dendriticum, assembly GCA_944474145.2. Taxonomy (NCBI): domain Eukaryota; kingdom Metazoa; phylum Platyhelminthes; class Trematoda; order Plagiorchiida; family Dicrocoeliidae; genus Dicrocoelium; species Dicrocoelium dendriticum. Next base: position 7,993 of record CALYDF020002151.1, on the reverse strand, counting down.
CCAAAATCTAAAAGCAATATCAAAGATGTATTCTAGTTAGGTTCAGTCCAAGTCTTTTTTAAGGCGAGGATTTTCTTATACACTAGCCCATGACGGCTCTTCTTCTCCATTGACATGTATTTTTGCTGATGAGCTGACGATCATCAGCATGGGTAATCGAGCTATGTTGTCTAAGGACCTTCGCACCGTAGTGAACGGGTTTGTTAAATGGGATTTGCGTTTAAACTCCAGCAAATGTCAGTTACTGACTTCTCGAAATGACGTGATTTCGGGGCGAACATCTGTCAGGCCTCTGAATTTGTGACAAGCTGATGAGGTATGAGACTTAGGTTTCATTGTCGCGAACGACTTCAAACATTCAGCTCGATGTAAACATGCTGCTAATAAAGCGCCGGATGAGTTGTTTCGCCTTACAAGATCTTTATGCACACTAGAGCTGAAGATTTTCTCCCATTATACAAAGCGGTGGTAATACCTCATCTAGAATACTGCGTACAGGCTTGGGCACCCTACCACCGGAAACACGTGGTCTGTAGAAAAGAAGTACAAATATTGGCTGCTAGAATGATTGAGGGTCAAGGTGACAAGACGAACGCTGAACGCCTAAGGAACGTAGGCCTGTATGAAATGGAACGGCGTAGACGAAGATCGGATCTAATAGAGACCATTAAAATCATGAAGGGTTTTAGTAGTATATAGTATACTGAACTGTTTATGCTGGTCGCGTCACATCGCCTGCGAGGACACCAACTATAGCTCAAGCATCAGAGATCTAGACTGCAAATCAGGGTGAAATTCTTTATGAATCTTGTAGTCAGACGAATGAATAAGCTACCTCCATCAATATTGGAATGCAGCACCGTAGCGGCCTTTAAAAGACGACCAGATCATTGTTGGTCTGAAAGCTTTCCAGTGGTATTTTTATTTTATTGTCTCATGTCGCTGTAAACTCATCCTGAGTGACAGTACAGAGAATGCTTTTGTTTTCGCTTCAACCTCTTTCATAAGCCGCGAAATAAGTCAGAAGTCAAAGTACCGGGATGTTATTCGCTTGCCGATGCAAAAAGCAGGATGTTTATTAGGCGGATGCCTGTATCTTCCTTATACCTGACCTATACTTTGCAAAAATACACTATGTTTACACAGTTCCCGCTTGAGTTACTTAGACGCTACCGCTTCTGCTGGGGCCAGTAGGCGCTTCCTGAGTCCCTTTAGGCATCGTTCTGATACTATACGCACTATTTTGATGGCATCGTTCTTTTCTACTTCATGTGCACTATCTACCAAAAGTTCTAGCATGGAGCTTTGGAGATTCCTAGTAGTACTACCATACAATGAGGCAGGGCGGCGTTCCGGCAGCCGCGTTGACATGCGTCTGGTCGTGGATCCGATGAACCTCACACTACAGATGCAAGTGAACAGCTATAGAACAAAAGTTACTGACTGGGACATAATTCTCTCTTCTACGCGCTTGGTGTTGAGCGGAACAATTTGGCGTGAATGCAGACTCTGGCGACCTGTAAGCTAGGTTCAGGGCGGAAGTCTATTTCCCACGCAAGTGCGCGAACTGAATGTCCCCTATAAAAGGCGCTGAGTGAAAAATATATTTTCTTCTCACGACTCATTCGTCTTAGTCTCATCTCGGAACTGTAAATGTTTTTGACAATTGCAGTTGGATACCTGTTGCAGTACAGTGTCATGAGTATGAAATCATTTTCCGATTCCAACTTCACTGGGCTGCAACTTCTTGTAGCCCACTATTGCCGGTTACATGCTAAATTTTGCTTGTAATTCATCGGTACGAAACTGTGGAAATTCGCTTACTGACCTAACAAGATCGCCTTTCGGAAATCCATTCTCTCAAGCAATACGTCGCAGTAGACCCCCAACAGATTGGCAGATATAATGGGACTTTTTAATTTCATCTTAACATGAGTCTTATGGATTACGCACGGATGGCATGCCATCAGCAAATGTCAGTCGAATACTGCCGAACCCATCAAAGAATACACATTCTTTTGCATTCAGGCAGACAGCTTTAACGATTTCAGCAGTATTCAGCTAAGGACTAACAACTGGCAACGACTCGCTGTTTGTTAAGCATCCTCCTCTTGCCGTGGTCTGCTCAGTGATGAAATTTATTACATAGCTAACCTAATAGAATTACCTATAGAAACCTTTGACTTTCACATGCCGGTTTCCAGAAGCCCCATTCTTTCAGTTTCGGGTCATATAACTTATCTGTCGTGTTGTCACTACAGACAGATTGGGTTCCAGTCAGATTGGTTTGCTTTATGAGTTAACTTTATGCCCACACTATTGCTAAGTTATATTTTCATAAGTATTTACGCACACCCTGAAAACATAAGGTCAAAATAATGAAAACCAATCTGCTAGCCCTCATGTTGTACGGAAGTCGGTGTACACACCTGAGCAACCTGATACTCCCGAGTGCTAACTGGGTTCTTCAGATGAACAAGAAACCATGAACAAAGGTTACCCCTTTAAAAGTTAATATGCTTAACAATTCCCGTAAGATGTTTGGAGTAAAAATTATTATTTTAATATTCTACGAATATTTGAATCATTTGAAGCGTCCACCAATTTAAACGCACTGATGTGCAATGTGGATCATTTTTCCAAGCTGGTTAAGGGGCATTTTTGCCGGAACTGATGCAAGTTTTCCAATGCGAGATCACACACACAGTATACACGTTAGCTAGAGGTGGGGAACACTTCAGCTATCGTACCTCAAAACCTAAAAGGAAAAGGGGAATAAAATGCAACTAGTGCAAGCCAGCTGAACCACCGGTAACGGATGGGCATCGTTCCGGTAAGCTAACTGTAGGCTAATATGCAGCAAAAAAGTTATTTACTATACGAAATATTAAAATGCTAAATAACGCGATCATGGTTGATGGAAAGGATAAGTGGCGCATTGTGGGACAAAGAAACTGGCAGCACGAACGCCATTGAGTCCGACTCCTAGCCATATCAACAAGTATATCCAGTCAAACGTGTTCACTATCTTTTGGACCCCAACAAGGAAGACGTGACGCTGCAACTGATACCAGCTTCGAAGTGAGGGCTTTCATTACTCTCGACCAAGTCCTCGCTTGGCCACCCCGCCTTCTATCTACATCCCCGGTAAACAAAAACGCACGTCGTGGAAGTCGGTGGGCTGGCACGTGCAACACGTGACCCAGCCATCGGAGCCTGGTGCGTGAAATGACGGTCCTGAGCGGTTCAGTTGCTTTAACTGTGCCGTAAACAAGGCGTAGAACACGCTCGTTACTCACGCCGTGTTCTCAACAGATGCGAGGTAAATTTGAAGGCACCGATGGTCGCACGTAACTAGCCTCTTTAGGTCCGCTGATCTAAGGGGCCCTGTTTCCTAACCGTACAGTAGGGTCGAACTTACCTCTGCACTATACACTCTAACCTTCAGGGCGTGTGATATCGCACTGGCGCCATAAGTGGCGAAGGTTAGCAAAAGCATTTCGAGCTTTTGCTATAGGGTTCATGATCTAATTTTCAATCACACGCGCGCTGATACAACTTCCCAGGTAGTTGAATTTTTGCACGAATTCTAGCTGATCCCCACTAAGGGTCAGCGAAGAATGCGGTCCATGCCAATGTTGGTTGAAAAACTTTGAACTTCGATGGTGCAAAGGAAAGCTCGAAGCGACTGACATCCAGTGGCAATCTGTTCAGTGCCGCTTGGTGTGGTAACCAGGTGAGCAACATCGATTGGCTCAATCTCATTGGTTGGCTTGCTGACTCATTCCTACCTTACTATTGGTCCGTGTGTCTGTCGCTTGACCCTCCGTTTCACAAGGGATTGACTCAGTTGTACTTGGTTAATTTTGCGAGATACCTTTTACCTTTCCTACGGCTTACTTGATACAACATTGTGGCGTCGTGGAGGCAAAAATGAACCTGTCCATCCAACCCCCATCTCCATTTTGGACTGATTGCGGCAGCAGACCGACATCGGATGCCTGGTTCCGTTGGAAAACATCCTTCCTAAACTACTTGGATTTAATCAGCGAGCTCCCTACTGCTCTTAGTGAGGATAAAAAATTGAAGCTGCTTCGACGTTTACTCGGAGATGAGGGACAGCGACAATTCGATGATTTGGGTCTCCAAGGATGCAAATCGGTTATGGACGCCTTCAGTTCTCTCGATCGTGCATGAATTTAGCAAATGAACGTCTTTACCGCACGATATATCTTCTCTCGAATACACCAAGAAGCAGGCGAATCCTTGAATGATTTCATTGATCGGCTGAGCCATGCAGTACGACCGTGTGCCTACTCGTCTATTCCACAGTAAAAGATTAAAGGCTGTATGCTCACTCAGCAACTGATCACTGGGATCGCTGACAATCGCATACGTGAGGGGCTATTGCAGGAAGACGCTTGCACACTAACGTGGGATCGAGCTTGCGGATTAGCCCGTGTAAAGACAGAAATTTCATTGCAATCGAAGCAGTTTTGTTCTACCAGCTTCACTGAAGTGGCGAGAGTACAATCTTTCCGGCAACGTCCGGCAGACAAACTGTCTTGCTATCGTTGTGGGAGCACGTCTCACAAAGCTAATTTTGCCGGTCGTCCCGCACGCAGCCTCAAGTGTAAAAACTGTGGTAAAATTGGACACTATGCCCGCTGTTGTCGATCGCAGGCTGTCGCGCGGTTATTAAAGAGGATGATACACCGGAATGCCATGTTTCCGATCCAACTCAAGACAATATCTATTCAATCACCGCTGACTCCATACCTTCAGGTTGTGTAACCATATCCGTTGTTGAACTGAAGTTTCCCGCTGCTGACATTCGTGCTGTATTGTTCCTTACTGGTAAAAGTGCTGTTCCATTGGAAATTGAACTTGATTCTGCTTCTCCAGTCACTATCGTGCCTTTCCAATTTTATGAACGTTACCTATCACAGTATACTTTACATCCCACCTCACATTCATTCTGAATTTATAGTGGGAACACGCTAACCATATTGGGATTTATTATCGTGCCTTTGCAGTTGCATTCTGTGATTGCCGATGTCGCAGTGTATATTTCTTCGGACAACAGACGACCCTTGCTTGGGAGGAATGCTATGGTGGCTTTGCATATTGTACCATCATTCGACCGCATGCTTATCTCTTCCGTCAACGTAGCACACTGGCAGGAACATTATCCGCAGCTCTTCCAGAAGTCCATCGGCCCTATTCCATGTGGTATGCATCGAATTCAGCTGAAACATAATGCGAAACCGGTCGTCATTGGTCAACCTCGACCCATTCCGCTAGCAAAACGTGAAGCGGTCTCAGCAGCCCTGCAAGCGATGCTTGCAAAGGATTTGATTGAACTCATCGACTGCTCTGAGTGGGTGCATCCAATGGTTTGTGTCATGAAAAAAGACGGTACTGTCCGGATATGCAACGATTTGCAGGCACTGAACAAACAGATCGTCGTAGAGCGCTTTGTTTTGCCATCCAATGATGAACTCACTGTACGTTTAGCTGGTGCAACTGTTTTTTCCAAGCTAGATTTGAAAAGTGCATTTTTCCATATGCCATTGGCCGATGATTCCAAACACCTAACTGCCTTCCTCGCTCTTGATGGCCTGTTTCAGTACAAAGTCTTACCCATGGGTTTGAGTTCCGCGCCCGCCGCCTGGCAAAGTTCATGTCCCACGCGTTGGCAGGTATCGATGGGCATGTTGCCTACATGGACGATATTTATGTTTTCGGCCGCTCACAGGAAGAACATGATGAAAGGCTACACAAAGTCCTACAGCGCCTCAGTGATCTAAATTTGCGTCTGAACGCAGAAAAATGTCTCTTCAATACACCAGAAATTCAGTTTTTTGGACACGTCACTTCACGCAGTGGCATTCGACCCAGTGATGAAAATATCAGGGCCATCTCTGAAGCGCCAACACCCAAAAACTTGACAGAACTCAAGTCCTTTTTAGGAATGTGCTCTTATAACCTGCGCTATCTGCCGGATTTTGCGACTGTGGCAGATCCATTACGACAGTTAACAATAAAGGATCGTCATTCTTTTGGGGCAGCAATCATCAAAATGCCTTTGATGAACTGAAAAGGAGAGTTGCGTCTGCTCCCCTAGTTGCCATTTTTGACGAATCTTGACGCACTTTTGTGTCCACTGATGCCTCTGATGTCGGTCTCGGAGCTGTCCTCTCACAAATACAAAACGGAGAGGAGAAAGTTATTGCCTACGCATCACGAAAGCTATCAGATTCTGAACGTCATTATTCAGTTGGGGAAAAAGAAGCTCTTGCATGTGTGTGGGCCTGTGAAAAGTGGCATTTATTTCTGTTCGGTCGTCGTTTTATTCTGCGTACTGATCATTCAGCCCTAACAGCACTTCTCAGCAAGGGAGCTAAAGGATCTCGCCCGATGCGAATCGATCGTTGGTATGCCAGGCTCCTTAACTACGATTTTGAAATTGTGTACCGGCCAGGTTTACAAAATCAGATTGCTGACGACCTATCTCGCTTACCCGTGGGGTTGGAAGATGAAAAAGAGAGACTCAGAGAGCCGGTATTAGTTTCCAGTCTCGGAGCTAACCTGTCTGCCTTGACGATTGAGGAACTACGAAGGGAAAATTCTAACGATTCTTTACTACATGAGATCACTGAATATGTGCAACAGGGCTGGCCCAAGAATAACCAAATCCCCGGTGAGTTCATTCCGTATTACGCAATTCGACATGAACTATCAGTGGTAGATGGTTGCCTGATGCGCGGCTTGGTGTTTGTAGCTCTACCCCAGTTGATAGCCAAGATAATCGCTTGTGCACATGAGGGACATCCAGGTATAGTTCGGACAAAAGTCGAGTGAGATTCTATTTCTGGTGGCCACGAATGGCATCTAGCATTGAGACATTTGTGGTCAAATGCAATGCTTGCCGATTAGCGGACAAAAGTTCTTTGCCCGTAAAAGCCCCGACACAGCCAATTGCTTACCCGATGAAACCATGGACCAAAATCGCCATTGATATTATGGGCCCTTTCGCTACTGCTCCTACGAATAAGCGAAATCTACTTGTTGCTACATGTTTTACAGTAGATGGCCTGAAGTACACATGTGCGACCAAGTTACTACTTCGGTTGTGTTACGTTGGCTTAAACACTTGTTCAGCCGTTTCGGTTTACCGCATGAAATGTTAACGGATAACGGGCCACAATTTTGTAGCCGCGAATTCGCAGATTTTCTATATTGCCATAACATTAAGCACTCCAGAACTGCGCCCCACAATCCTGCAGCCAACGGCATGGTCAAGCATCTAAACCGGTCTTTAAAAGAAGCTATAGAAGCTATAAACATAGGAGGTTCGGACTGGGAGGATGTAGTTTTAACTGCGGTTTTTTTCTACAGAACATGTGGCCACAGAGCCACCGGAAGAACGCCAGCGGAGCTGATGCTAGGAAGACCTTTACGCACAAAGTTAAATGCTGCACATAACCTTTTATCAGCGAGAGATGCCGAAGTTTCAAATCGCATAGCAGCTTACCAAAATTCCTACGCTAAAGTATCAACACCTATGCAGCCCGGGACATACGTTCGCGTCAAAAGCAGGGCGACAAAGAAAGGCACACCTTTGCTTTCCGCTCCAGTGTGCATCGGCCGTACGCGTGGTCCGGGTACCTATCGGTTGTAGAAGGGCCTAATTGTCAACGCGCGTAGACTCCACACAGCTCACGAACCAGCTAATCAGCCGGACCTATCCGCGCGCGAAGACCCGTCTGAGTTACCATTACCACGAAGTCAGCTGCGTCGGTCCGCGAGAACGGTGAAACCTATTGATCGCTACGAACCAGGTTGAGGCAGCTTTTCGGAAAGGGGGAACGATAATGTGGTAACCAGGTGAGCAACATCGATTGGCTCAATCTCATTGGTTGGCTTGCTGACTCATTCCTACCTTACTATTGGTCCGTGTGTCTGTCGCTTGACTCTCCGTTTCACAAGG
>CALYDF020002150.1:0-31431 GCA_944474145.2 Dicrocoelium dendriticum | reverse complement strand
GCATCGCAAACGGCTGTTTGGAAGATCGCGATCTGCTGCAACAGGACTTATACCGTGAATTTGAATGGTCAAAGGGAAATCTATTTCATTCAACACCGGCAAATGCAAAACTGCAAATGTAGGAAACAAGCCCACTAAGGCATATAAGCTTGGGGGCCACATGCTGGAGACCATTTCACAGGAACGCAACATTGTGGTTGTGATTCATTACGACATCTGCTGTTCAGCTCAGTCCTTGGTGGTATCCAAAATCGCTAAACACGGTTTTTCTCACTTGCTTAGAGCATTCGGCCGAGTAGATCCCTCCACCTTCTCTCAAATACTCATTGTGTGAGGCTTCATGTAGAGTACGCGATTCAGGGCTGGCAACTCTGGTTAAAACGCGATCTAAGTTGCACTGGAAACCTCCCAGTATAGAGCAACCAAATTATCCGACTGCATTGTTACACCTATCATAGCGTTTGCGACTGAAAGCCTAAGCAGTTTAGTCCAGAATTCATCTCCGTCACGATTGCCGCCACCTCCTGAATCTTAGCCGTAAAAAATTGAGGAATTCAGAGCTGAAACGGACCAACAAATACAATCGCCTAGAATGCCGCCGGAATTACTTTTTTTCATATTTCTCAACTGTTGTACGCTATTTTGACTTTTGTCACATCTGCGCCCCGTTACCTATTTAAAAATAGCGGCCCAACGATGAATTACACAAACTGCATTACTTGATTTCTGTTCTGTTAGTGATGAGATAACGCAAAACAACATTGTACTCACACATCTTGCGGAATTGTGGTACACGGATATATATGTACGTTAACCAGGGTAATATATTGTGTCAACTGATATGTGTTCTACTATGGTTTAACGTATATTTTCCTTAGGGAACACACACAAACTGATCCTGTCAAGCCTTGCCAGTTTTTGTCCGTATTTTATTATTGTTGTTTTGTGTCCTTGTTCAGATTGTACTAGATTGCAAGCTAAAGCATGGTAATTAACGAATGGAGATAAAACAAAATAAGTAGAAACTAATGTCACCAGTTGTCTGGCATCCTTGATTCCCGCTCTAGAAATGTAAAGCTCCGAAACAATAACCGCGTGCATCAGCATTTTCCGAAGGATCTAATAAGCACTTCTAAGCTCAGTATTAGGCGCAGTCTTCGACAAAGTCCAATATGTGTTCCAAATGTGGTCATGCCACTGGACTCTTCGTCAATTAAACGTACCAGAAAGCGGAAACTGAGTCCAAGTTCGTAAATAACATGGCTTTTGGCAACACCGACAAAACATCGGTCAGTGTATGTAGGTGTAACATTGTCATCCAAAGGCCAATGAAATGTTTCAGGATGGATGAATACGCTTAGGTCCCGCGATGTTTTAGTTAATAGCACAACATGAATAACCCAATCTGTTGTTTCACAACGCTGGGTGTTACGCCCAAACAGAGCAAGCCTCCAGTTTTTCTGAGGAGTTTAGCGCTAAGCATGGTGTTATGTTTCAAGACAGTAATTCGAAAGCATTGTTTTAACCCAGGCTCTTGAATCTAGCTGAAAACTCACCGATCGTCCTTGCATGAGCAGCGGCACAAGTACAGATGTTTACCATTCAAATTTGTCCCAACGCTATTTATTAATAGTTTATGCGAACCCTGCTGACAGTCGCTGTCCACCAAATCGCCGTTGACTGCTTAGTGGCAACGTGCAAAATAGTTCCATTAAGAAACCTTCATTGAGGTACTGCCGCTATCTGAGCAATTCGGTTTGGGTGCACATGAAAACCGTCAACTTGATTCTATCCTTAAGAAATATGTGAAAATCGACTGGCAACACTCGAGTTGCGGGTTCCAGCCCTACTAAGATCCGATGGAATGCGGACTGCTGACGATTCCCGAAAGGATGAAACGCGCGTACAGTGCTTTCCCAGGCGTGTGTTGGATGTTTGAGTGAGTCTTGATGTGACGAATTTCTACGTATACCATGCAACTCCCCTACTACTCCTCCTCCTTAAATTTTCTTTCGTTGTCCCCATTCTAAGCTGTTTTGGCTTTTGAGCCCGTACGTGCCACTAAGACAGATGGAGATGCCCTGTTACCGATCCAGGTCACTCCCCCGCAGAAAGCGCCTAGTCATCAGTATAATTTATACAAATCATGGTACAACAATACACCATAGTACCTCGCGAACATTGACATACAGTATTACTCGGTGCTAAATATTTAGCTCAAGATGGGGGCTCCAACCAATTCACAAGATAAACGACTGCGACTAAGGAAGAAATATAGTTGATAGGTTCCATTTGAAAGAGGCATCTACACGCTAAATTATCATGATCGACTTTGCAATCGAAGTAACTTGGGATCCTCATCGCTTCATCACTAAAGGATCGCTTGAAAATGAATATTTGGTAAGTCATTGCCAAAGCAACCAAGTGAGTCAGTATCTTGAATGATAGCCAATTCAACTTCCACATTCTACGGTCATTTGCAACAATATTGCCAATAGGATCACCGTACATCTACCAAAAGCATGCGGCCTTCAGCGAGTTACACTTTTCTCCTATACCGAGAGTTAATAACAATAATAATATTAGTTAGTAAGCAAAAAGCCGACCGACAATCTGTCCACAATACCCCACAGTTTGAATCCGATCGTCGTGATTCAAAGCTGGCAAAACCTATAAGTGTACAACGCCGAAGTAGACAACAGAATGTCGGAAAATCTCACAATCTCACGCACCGAATGGATTAACCTCAATCCACCACCACCAAATTCATTACTATACTAGAAGCAGTACAATTCGTACAAAACCAACTTTTCATAATTTAGTATCCCTACGCCTCCGCATACATCGTATGCACTTCATTAGTAGACAGTTATATTACTATCCATCCTCCTCCCAGTTCACGAAGTTTACATGTGGTCGCCGTCAGTGGCACGGTATTGGGACCACGACTATTCATGGTGTCTATAAATAAGGTCACTTGTTTGTTGCGGTCAAAGTTCTACGCATTACTAATGATCGCTAATCTTGGAGAGCATTCAAACCCGAAGGCATTCGCCTAGTTCTGCAGGGTGATCATAACAAGAATTGCGATTGATTTGCTCGGAACTTGCATACGCCACCAGGCCGACTACGAATATCGAATACAAATCCACTATTGCAGGACAATATCGGATGTTCAATACAGATGGAGAAAGCAGTGCAAAAGCCAGCCAAGGTTTGGGCCAACTGCGAAGGGAGTGTGGTCTGATTTTTTGACAAATGCTAACCCTTCAGGATAGACCACATATTGACTACGCCATCCAGGTGTGGCACTTTTCCCAGGAACATGAAGCCGCTGAACTTAATAACTAATAATGCAGAGAAACAGAAATTATTTGGGGATTGCTCCAAATCACTTATCTGTTGAGACTGAAGTCTCTAAATATTTTGATCATACCATGTCTCCTTCTGCGAGGTGATCTCATGTGGGCGTACTTGATCCGTAAAGCTCCTAACCACCCACGCCGACCTTTGTTGAAACATCCGAAACAATTCACTGAGAGGCCATTATTTCAAGTTGACCGCAAAGTACAGCCAGCTAAATTGCAGCCAGTATGTTTTCTATGTCGCTTATTCCCGCAGTAGAACTTAATTTGTAATACACTTAACTCTTATCCCACCTTAAATGAATGCAAAACTAGACATGATGATACATTGCATCACTTACGTTACATGATTTATCCCACTCTACTTGAACTCTAGGCAACGTAAGCAACTGTGTGTACACGGGCGGTTAACCGTAAGTCCAACGCAACGAGTTATTTTTTCTTTATATTGATATATTTGCTTTCGGTTTCACATTTTACCTACGGAAGTTGTTAAGCGCTTGCATTTTGTCCATGATAATTCAAGAGTTCCATGTCGTTCTGAAACCTCAGTTTAACTGTATCTCGCAATGATTTCATCACCAATATTCTCTTATGCGTAGACGTGCTGGCAGCGATCTCATGGAGCAATTCTAATAAGCACAATGGTCAACACGTTTCTGGCCAAAATGTTGGATAAAATGAGGAAACTTAATGCATTTTACCCTCAGAAGCAACAGCTTTCCCTACCTACATACAGACACTGCAAATTAACATTGTAAACTAAACAACTGAAATCAATAAAAAAACCTGGCATTTAGAAATCATGAAAAGCGCGCACGCAGATGCAATTAATACCATACGAAACATTAAACCTCGGCAGTAAATTGAAACGATGATGTTAGCGTACCATTCGCCAATGATCGGAAGCACAACTACGTGGGAATAAATCCACTGTTGATTTTTCGCCTCCTTTTTCCTGACCTTTACATGACTTGCACTACACTCCCAAGAAAAAGAAACAAGCTACTATATAATAACCGTGTGATATTGAGGGATGTGCAGAACGACATTTTATCCAAAAATGAGACAAATTACATGTTAGCCCGCGTGCAACGTACGCCTTATTCCATAATCCTATAGAAACATTCCCCATTATATCAAAGGGGTTAAAAGTTATTGTATCAAGTAAACTTCATATAACTTAAAGGATTTCTTCCAAAACTGTATACGGACAGCTAAATGCATACAGCAAAATTATCGCTTTTTTATTAACTGTAAATTAATACTGCTCATATGGTACTTACTAGCCCCTAACATAGCAATGACAGTTTCCGAGTTTTGCTGCAAACTAAAGCTGAATCCATAGCGGGATCCGAAGTGAGCGACTCATAAAACGATACGGGGTCGGCTATTAAACTGAAAGCTTGACTTGGAGTGGTTCTCGATATCCATTGGGAAGCTAACAGTGATGTCACGTGTACTACTTAAATTCCACCACAGTAAAGCGCGCACATCATGGACGCTTAAGAAATGGCTCCTTTCGTTGATGCATACTGGATGCGATATAGCTCCGATGGAGCAGGTGCCGGTTTGTTGCTACACTTTCCTCATCACATTTCCTAGAGAAAATAATGAGACGGCAGCTTTAATTTTCATCATCCTCATCAGCAACAACAACAACAACAACGCAGGCAGTATGTAGGTTCAGTGTTGCTCTCTAACATCTCTGTAATCCACGACGCTGTTAGTCCTGCTTTTGTTTCCAAAAGTAATGATAGCCTGCTGAGTCCAAACCAGGACGAAGGGATAAAGATCGATACACACCAAACCTCCACTTCGTTTACGGTTCCAGTGATCGTGTCGGTAGGGACTAAATTCATTGTAAACCAAGAAAACAGCCGGTGCCCCAAAACCCGAAAATCAACTGCAGTATTACATCGGCCCTTTGAACTGACGCATCGCTGCCCTACAACACTGATGAACTCCGGAATGAAGACTAATAGCGAACAAAATTGAGACCAATCGCAACAGCTTAGTTCCATAGACAAAGAGTTATGTTCAAGGCGCTTTTACAATGGCAAGAACATACGGTCACAAAAAGCGATCAGTGGTGCAAAGGTAAGATTGCATAGACAAGATAACTATCTTGCGGCTTTAAAGGCCCGCATCATATTTGGCTGGTACATCAGATAACCCACCACGAAAAACAATTCAAAAGCTAGGAGACTAGGAGGACACCATGCTCAACACTTGGGCCGACGGACAGTCATATATTATATATCTCGAGACAAGCACATGACGAGTCACGTGGACTATAGCCTGAAAGTTGGCACGAACTAACGGCACACATTGTTATGGTCAGCGATTTCACTTGTCGTTACCAAGGCAACCTTCGTCCAACTCCAGCCTTGTACAACACTACATGTGGCAAACAAAACAGAACGCTCCTAGGTAAGCCGGGACCGGGCATATGTAGTACCTGCCCAAACCAAAATAACTCAATCAGTGCTACCTGTTACCTTAAGAACCCAGACTGATTATCAGAGTCTAGCACTCGCCTACGCACATCATATTTGCAGACATGCTGATACCATTAGACAGCGGGAATGCTTTGCACGCAGAGATGATAAGAATGAAGGCTCATCGATCGAGGTAGCCACATATCGATCGCAATCACTAGGATGGCCTTAACACGGGCCTTGTAATCTGGAAAACACTTAGCCGTGCGGTCGCAAGAAAGCTGTCCTTTTGCGTTATTCGCCTCCAACTCTTTGGATTTATTCTCACAGAGACCTACGTGCCATCATTCGCTTTGGCTCCGCGAGCTCCTCCTACAACTGTTCATCTATTGGATCTATCATTCACGAATCACCAACAAACTGTGCTCTTGGAACTTCGAAGTCAACCTTATTTGAAGCTTACCGGATGTTTTATTTTTCCTCGCGTCGCATAAGAACTCTTGTGGTCTTATTTTAAAGATCCTTTTGAGAGTCACCCGATCAGCTTACTACCATTCCTTCAAGTCGCTCTACAAAGCGATAGTCGTCAATTTGATCCGCCCTTGGAACTGCCACTTCGTCCTAAGACAGTATTTTGAAAGTCACCTTGCTTTGCCTCAGTCGCTTTGTCTCGCATCGCTGTCTACCCTCTACCCTCTGGATCGATAGCACACCCATCGCCTATACTAAAGATTGCTGACTCATCCGGTCTAGACACACCTAGACCTGCTGACCTCAAACTAGCGCCGATCACCACGTAACGGTGCGTCAGTATCCCCATCCTCTTCCTACGCCTATTGAGAACATGTCTCGCATGAAAAGCAAACGCGAATCATGTGCCAAAGTGGTAAAAAGTGTTCTGGTGTGTACCGTGTGCTTGAACAGCTATCATACTACCTGCCTTGGGAAGGGGTCGACGGAAGCAACCACCGCGGAGGCGCCTTGGTTCTGCCAAGTATGCAAGTCTGTTCCATTTGTTAGCTGTCTATCTGTGCTACTGAAGAGGTGTGAAAGACCAACACAAGCGGTCGAGATACTGGTGAGCGCCAGAGTTACACACATGGGAGGAAACGGACCTGAATTTGTGAGTGGAAATAACACTCCGAACTCCCTAGTCCGGCCGAAGAAGCGAGCCAGGCGTCCCAACCCAACCCCAACGACGCAGTCTCCATCAGTGTCAACTCCATCCACTCTCCCTCCTATAATTAAAAACTCTGCATGCAGCGCGCCTGCCTTAACTTATGTACTGTGTGCTGCACCTAGTAGTCTGTTCACTACACTCGAGACTGTAAGCTACAGTCAACCAGCCATAGTGAACAACCCGGCAACGTACGCATCGGTTGCCGCTAAGCAAACACCGGAAAGAGCACCGGTAACCTTTGTGTCCGAACTAGAGAAAACAAAACTGCCGCAGCACGAATGGCACACAGAATTTCCGTTCACAAATTCAACACAAACACCAGATACTAAGCCTCCAAATCCAAAACCAGTAGCCACCAGGCGCAACCATGATGTCCTAAACATTGTATGCACTAATGTCCCCGAATCTAAATCCAATACAATTAAGGGTAAGTTGACGGACGATCGAAATCAGTGGGGTTCCATCTGTAGGTCGATCGGAGTCCATGCTAATCCCACGGCAATAAAAAGAATCACGCGACACCCAAACGCGTTGCACTACGGCGAACCCCGGTTACTTCGGGTAACACTAAACTCGGCGGACGAGACTGAGGCCGTTCTGCTGTCTGCGAATCGTCTCCGCAACGACTCAAGTGGGGTGCGCATATTACCCAAAATCCCGTGGAAAGAACGTTCAGGGGATCCCGCTAACAAAGATAGGTACAGAATAAGTCAAGATAAGAAAACAGTGATTGCTCACGGTGTTCCTGAGCTTACTGACTCCTCTTCCAACGATGCCCAGAAGCATGACCGTGAGAAACGGCACTACATCCGGGAGGTTCTTTATCTCGAAAATGTGTTGCTCACCTCGTTGACAAGGATCCCCATATCACCAAACTAAAAAGGATGCGGTCCCAGGCTCTTAAAACTTGTGCTACAGTCAGAACTAACAGCACAAACCCTATTAGTGAACTGGAATAAATTCCGTTGCAGATTGCCGACAGAAATTTGTCTGAAAGCAGCAAGAGCGCCAGCACCTTTTAATGACAATTCAGTAGAGGCACAACTCGTAGTGAAAACGTTAGCTGCAGGAACCGACTCGGGGACGGTCTCAAGAGTAGCCATAATATCCGGAGGAGCACAGCAGAGCATGTGCAAACACCAGGATAAGGAGCATCTGATACCTGCTTATATATCAAATACTTCTCGAGAGTGTGCAACGCATCCAAAAAACGATTAGTCGACGACCATTTAATGGTCGGCGTAAACTCATTTGCTTCATCCATCCATCCAGTCGCCGGCCACTCGCTGCTCGGCGAAACTGCATGTATGAGTTTTACAACTTCTGAAACATTGATTAAATCTGAGAAACTTTCAGGTATGTACACCAACGCCCAAGGGCTCCTCAGTAAAATTAACGAACTTTGACTACGTCAGGTTACGAATGCTTGGGACCTAATTTCTACTACCGAAACTTTGTTACATCAAGAGGTGACTGATGATGAGGTTGAGATAGCCGGAATGTCACTCATCCAGAACGTCCGCCCCAACAGAGGAGGTGGGGTCTTACTCTACTACCGCAGCGATCTACAATGTACAATAGTTGAGGACCTGGAAACACACGTTACCGACTCACTCTGGTGCCGTCTCCGACTGTGAAACAACGACACATGTCTCATAGCTATCGTTTACCGCCCCCCAACGTCCACACTGGAAATGGATTCCTGCTTGATCCGTGGCCTAAACAGAGTAACACGCACTAGGTACAGCCACATTCTCATCTCCGGGGACTTCAATCTACACAATCTGGAGGTTTCGGCATCGCCTAGTGAGCAGTTCAAAGCAGACTTGCAAGAACTGATCGCTAATATTCCTTTGTACAATCATGTCACCACGCCCACTAGATTCAGGACAGCAAACAAACCGTCCATATTGGACCTTGTGCTCACGAATGAAGAGCTCATGGTTGACAAGTTATTGATGGATAGTCCAGTAGGTCTCAGTGACCATGTAGTAATAACTTTTGACTACGTGTGTTATGCAGAGTATCCATCTGAACACTCGGAACTACATCATACAATCACACGCTACCACGTATTGAAAGAACTCGCCGACGCAGCTGCTTGGGAATTCTCAAACAAAGTCCCCTTGACAACGTTTGGGCAGATTTCGTTAATAGACTCAGCGACATGGTCAAGAGAGCATCAGAGACCAAATCGCTACGTCCCTTCGTCCCGAAAAAGTGCATTCAATTCGAAGCAGCAGTACTCGAAAATTCCTGGCGATAAGGGATGCATCATGGCGTGCTTACAAGATTAACCCAGACTCAGAGACTTGGGGAAATTTCCTGACCCATCGTAACCATTGCACTGCACTTGTCCGTGAGGGCAATGTAACTTATTAACAGTGCCTAGCCAAAATGTTCATAGCAAACAGCAAGCTGCTGTATAAGCATGTCAATAAGCTTCGTAAAGTGAAGCTTGGAATACCACTTTATTCACGACAGGCGGTAGAGTACTAAGCGCCGAAGAAGCAGCTAATGCCCTGCGGCTGTAATACGCCCCAATTTGTGAACTCGCAACATCTACCTGTCCCATAATATCAAGCACATTACCGACACCTTTGTTTACAAATGTTATTTTCAACCCATCAATTGTGCTAAGGAAGTTACTCTCACTGCGTGAGCATAGTTCTCCAGGAGCAGACAACATCCGCCCGAAGGTACTGAAGGCTACGGCCACCAAGTAAGCTGAACCATTGTCACAGTACTTCCCAAGGTGCTTTGATGAACAACAAGTCCCCACTATGTGGAAGTGTGGCATTATCACCCCTATTTTTAAAGGCGGTGGCCGTTCCGATCCTGCAAACTATCGTCCAGTGACTCTCCTCCCTGTGCTCGCGAAGGTGATGGAAGCAGTCGTCGCTGAGGCTTTAATGGACTACCTGGAAAAATGCAACATTTTGGTACCGGAACAGCATGGCTTCCGTCAACACCGGTCATACACCACCAACCTACTTATTGCACGAGGTAGTTGGACGAAAGTGGCCGATGATGGGGTCGGAGTCGACGTCATCTATCTGGACTTCTCCAAAGCGTTCGACCGCCTTGATCACCTATCCTACTTCATAGACTACAAAGTTACGGAATCGCAGCTCATGTACTTGGTTGGATTGGCAACTTCCTTTACCAACGGAAGCTCCAAGTACGTGTTAGGGGATCACTTTATAACCCAATTGAGGTGGAATGTGGTCTCCCACAAGGCTCAGTGCTGGGACCGCGTTTATTCCTATTGTTTATCAACGACCTGGCAAGAGTCATCTCCTCAAACTTCCTGCTTTTCGCCGATGACGTCAAGATATGGCGGGCGATTAGTAACAAGGCAGATCAAGATCTGCTTCAACATGACCTAGATTGCATTTACGAATGGTCAAAGAGGAACAAGCTTCAATTGAACATGGCTAAGTGCAAAGTGATGCATCTGCGTCACCAGCCGGTGAGCGCTTACAAGATTGGAGACCACACCTTGGCAAAGGTTTCTCAGGAGCGGGACCTGGATGTATTGGTACAGGAAGATTTCGGGTGTTCAAAACATGCAGAGAAGGCGAGGAGAACCGGAAATCAACACTTCGGCCTTCTTCGCAGAGCATTCGGTCGGTTTGAACCCTCAATCTTTCCCCAAATGCTTAACGCCTACGTGCGACCTCATGTGGAATATGCTATTCAGGTGTGGCAGCCGTGGCAGAAACAGGATCTCGTTGCTCTCGAGACTCCTCAACGACGGGCAACCAAGAACGATAGCGGTCACTTTCATCTGCCCTATCAGCTTAGACTGAAATGTCGGGGGGGATCTCCTAATGGTTTACCAGATTCTGAAGAACCCAAACCACATTTGGCGTCCGCTTCTGGAATTGAACCACAACACTAAACTAAGTGGTCACCCTCTTAAACTGACATCTCATTATAGCCGGCTTGAATGCCGTAGAAATTTCATTTCTCTCTGCATTTGCCAGCCTTGGAACGCTCTCCCTAATTATGTCGTCTCTGCTCCCAATCTGGCGATATTTAAAAAACGTGTTGACGATGCATTGTCTCACTTCCTTTTCATTTTATGACTTGTTAGCCAGGGGCTACAAAACGCAATCAAACGTTGTCTTGCCAAGCGCCTAACCAATGGATTGATGGATTTATACGTTTAATACGCGAGTATCTCCGCTATTCCGCATAAGTCTATAGTGAGTCCACCACAACGCTTTTCACTTTAACATGCCATTGGTTTTCGTAATAATTTCCATCCCACGGGACTTGTTAAACGATGCATTTTTACCCGTTATAAACCATCGTTCCATTGATCCATAATCACTTGCTTCTAATATCGGGAAATCCATTCTGTTGCCACAGATGTAGCACAAGTAAGAGGGTAGTTCTAGCTTTGCAAAACAAACTGACACCAGTCGATATACGCCAAACGCTGTTGATGCGGCTGGCATAGTATGTAAACTGAGTAACTACCTTGAGTTCCTCGTTTTCAAGGGTAAAGGGATCATAAAATGACTGGCAGTCCTGCCAAAGACCATTAGGCTTTGAAGGTCCGAAAAACATGCCAAATATTAGGGCCACTCTGGGGAGGATATCCATGGTAGAATTGGTCGCCACAACATCGTTATACAACAAAGCAATATCCTGCGCACAGTCAAGATCAACAAGCAATTCACCAGCCACCACGTTAAAGCTTGCGTCGTGGGATTCTTCCAGAGAACATTATAAGATGGTGGCCAGGATGAATTTAGTAAACATACGTGAATTCGGCATCCCTTGAGAAAATCTTTTTTGTCTAGAAGAAGTCCAATGGACCGTGACGCTGTCTGATTTTTCGAGTACACATCCAGCAAAATATTTTACGTATTTCATAAGAACCCAATTCCATGCAATATTTCGAACATAATGGTTACCTCAATTGAGTCAAGCACACTATTTATATATAGGAACACAGATTTTCCAGCTACATACGTGTGGCGCTGAACTAGCACCCGATCTATACAGCTGCATCCGTCCTGGGATTAAACCAGTTCGGGCTTCCACAATCCAGGGTTCCGTTCTGCACACATCGGAATTAGTCATATGCTATTGTGGATAGCATGTTCGATGCAACTACGCTTTCTGTGTATTACTTTCTTTAGTCATTCGCTTCATCTAGTTGTACCGGGCGATTATTAACATACCCTGTGAAACAATGAGTATAATACTTTGCAGAGGGCATTACCACCATCCTTATGTAGTTCGGGTGTAAATACTTCGGACCAGCAGTTAGAAAATGATAATGGTTTTTGAGCGCCTATCGGACCTCAGGTTTTAATCTAATCCGTCATGGATCAGCTTGTACTATCTGATAGGTAGGGGTCCGGAAGCAGAGAGGAACCAATGTGCTACTCTAAAACAAGATTCCCGCAATGAGTGATATGGTCCAATCTGTTGTGAATCAAAGCATCAGCGTTGTCCCTCTCTCGCTGGCGTGTTTTCCTGGGCGCAGTGGTGCCCATCAGTTGGAAGAAATTGTGATAAACACCTACTACTCCTGCCTTCTCCATTTCCTAAAATCTGATGTTCAGCTAGGGTTCATTCCCAGCACGCAAGTTGGGTTTTGTTTTATGTCTAGCAGTCCGTCTGCTTCAGTGCGCTCAGAGTTATCCAGCTTTCTTTAATGACTCCAAGAAGTACCCAGCGACTGTTGCGTTGAAGACTGCGAGTGCTGCAAGCAGAGGCTCATGCGTCGTGCATTTCTGCCAAAATCCTATTCCACTGAAACACAAGTTCATTAAAGCGAGCGAACGAAAGTTTTGTACGCAGGGCATCCTGGTTTGCTTGCATGACCGCGGGCTATATAACTACTCTCTCGCGACAGCGACAGCGTACTAAAGTTTGATCTGATTCCACGCAAGTATTCCAGCACGAGCGACTATCCATAGTGGAATCAAGCAACCAGCAAATTACGGCCACTGGATCTATATGGGTCCATCATTTCCCGGCAATGGCTGGACGGCAAGTGAAACATTTGCACCCACTTTGTCTGTAAGCCCTGTTACTAAGACATATCCTTTACTACAAGTGCAGTTACTACAGTTGATCTCCATTGTCCTTGCGGTCAGAATTAAGTCCATATTTAGTGCCTAAATCAGCTTGATAATGCTTGCATTTATCTGGCAAGAAATAACAACGATATCTGGACTAGTAACTCTTTGAAATAGCGTGGTTAACTCTTGATATTATGTCCACTTGATGGCGTCAGAAGATCATTCAGTGAATGCATAGGCCGAAAGCACCAACAAACAGCGTCTAGTACTTCTTCTTCGCACATCAACCATAGTTGATGTCGTTAAAGGGGCTGCACACAAACGGCTGCTAAGGGGAATCCAATCAGCCAAGTATCATTCAGCGTTGGGGCTGAGAACGATTCGCACCCCATCATGACTAGTGGTTGCCAAATCAGTGTGTCTGGATGCAACTAATAGTAGGAGGACAAGCCGAGCTCAGTTAATTAAACGACTACGGACATAAAACACAAATCAATACCCAATGTGTCCAAGGTGCTTGCGAGTGCAGCCTGTTGACTTATTTGTTGAGTGCGAATTTTCAGCGCTTTCAGGGTAACGAAGCAGCTTTCACTTATTTGGGCTGTTGTCGATTGGATTTTTGTGAGTGATATTGGAAACTAGCTGCGGGAATTGGAGCTGCAGTGACATCATGGCTGCTATCAATTAGGCTGGAAATTATGAAATAAATATTAATAAGGAGGGTTGAGGTTGAGTAAAATAAACGGGTGGAAAAGAAAGGAGGCGCATGCAATATCATATTATCGCCTATCAGTTCTACTATATACAGCGGATAAGTCAATATTTTACAAGCTGCATAAAGGTGGCTGAAATAATTATTTGACGTTTGATGGAGTAGTCGTTGTTGTACGTGGGTTGAGATTCTGACTAAGCACTTAGCCATATACAGGAGGATGATTTGCTCACTATTTAAAGCATCTGGCTCATAAGCCTGTCCGAAGTGCAGCGGGGAGTCCGCGATATCTTTGTTCCATAAAATTGGATAATATCCCATGTACAACCTCATGTTGGAGGTTTGGACGTCCGCTCGCCGCGAGTGGAGCAATAGATTGTGTTTGTCAGACACCGAACCATTGAACAAACTGGCATGAGTATCTCTTAAGGTTCTCGGGATCACCAACTGGTATGGCTCAATAGGTCACAAGGTTAGGCAAACGGTCACATCCATTTAACTTACAGTCTCGTTGCGACATGAAAACCTGTTTGCAATAAATTAGCTTGGTTAATAACAAACGGAACCAGAAAGTTGATTGATAACAGGAAGTGAAGAACTTGTAAGTCCAGGAGTTGATATGTAATCCGTTGTGTATTTGTTAGGCGGCGTTTCACTTCAGAATATTTTTCGTTAAACCAAATGAATTAGTATGCAGTTAGAGCAATCAGTTACAGTAAACCAGGACTATAATCCCGATAACCGGGACATACTTCAATGTGCTATTAGTCATAGGTCAAATATTATTTTCGTGTGTTATTCTTTCACTACTGGAATAACCCAGATGTTCCACCATAAAAATTTAGATTGACAGATAAACCGGTGAAGGTGACGAAATAAGCCGATCATTGGCTTGCAATCTTCTCTGCTTAGCAGTGCTCGTAAAAGCTGGTTTAAGATTGCTCGCCATGCATTTGGGTTTCACCTTCGCATCCTGTTCAGCAAACTGTGCAGCATCCTGAAATTTAATTCTACGGAACATGGTTCTTACGACAAATGCAGCAAGCTTCTTGGAAAATAGCATAACTAGTTTAAAATTGCGAATAAATTCTAAGATAGTACCCATAGTACCGAATATAAGCCTATGCTTGTTGGCTAAAATTTCCTTTCGTATTGGGGAGTCGGCTTGCAAAGCGAATATACGGAATTTGAGAAAAAGTGGCATGCAAAATCCACCAAAAAATTACCTGCTAACGGCTACACTTTTCTCCACATAGCACCACCCGCTAATGACAAACAGTATTCTAGACAGGGATTAAAAAAGCTTATATTTTAGCATGCAACGTATGTGCCGAAGATTCTCGGTATATTGCACCTTTGGCGTTAACAACGGAAAGCAGTAACGAATCAACGGCCTTTAAACATTGTGTTATGCCAGAAGCTCCGGTGCCTTAAAACCAAGTCATCCCACACCTCTGACCGTGAACTTCGCTCTCACGCCCTGCTCTAATCTGGTTCATATGCATGCGGTCCCCTTTCACTTTAGGCTATATTGGCAGTTATCTTAACAGTTTCATTTGACTGGACGTCTGGTCAATAAACGGTCCGGTGCGGTAAAAGTTTCTTACGGCCCTCCGCCCCATTAACCGCGATTATAACACCACAACCGAACAATAGTGGAGTAGGTTTCAGCTGAACTTATTCAAGTGAGATCTGGTAGTGATGTAATCAACAGTGTGGAAAAACAATTTTGTTTCTCTTTTGCTGACATTTCAGGGGTCAGCTAATACGGGGACTAACAAATTGGTCAAATTTGATTGTTTAAAGTTATACTATCGACTTATCTATGGACGAGCTTAAATTCGGTAATATACGGTAAAATTAATCCATAGCACTTCCAAATCGACGTTCCCGGAATTACGCAGGGAGATTTATACTAGTGAATTATCTGATAATTAAGACCTACAACTCGCAAATTAGCGATCAATATGTTACTTTTCGTGTGCGTTCCTGAGTTGGCCATTATTCAATGCAAGAACTCATTTATATGGTCGTATATTTTGCAACATTAGTTAAAGAGTTACAAAGCTTTGTGGTTGTGTATTCTTAATACTTCATTTCAAGTTGGCCTTCACCATAAATTTATTTCTTCAGTTAAAACCGTCTGGAGGATAAAATGAAATGTAACAGGCGCGATCTTTTATTACGCGTGTTACTCTAATTTCACTAAAACAGTAAAATAAACATTGATACGTTAACATTAACCTAACAATTACTTCCATTTGTATGTAAAATTGAGGAGACGTTTGTTTTTGTTTGTCTTCAAAAAGCCTACTATTTATTTGTGATTACCATGGACTTAGTATTTTTTATAGTATTCAAAATGCATATTTTTCCAAACATAAGAAATTGCGTGCAACCGTTATTTGGAGCCAGGTTTTTATAATAAAATGGGATGAATTTAAGTGCAAAAATTGCATTTATGTTTTCTGTTTATCACCAAAAGTAAGCATGTCTAAATGGGACGTCCAAAACAAAAGACAAACGGGCATAAATGACGACATATGATATATAGAATGCTTACTATTGTGGAATCGTGTCCAACAGGATTTCTTCCTGCACCATTATGGTGAAGTTGAACAAAATACGTTGTTAAGCATGTTTTTTAAAAACCGTGGACATCGTGTCACCTGCAATGGTTTAAGCATTACAATGTCATTGCTCCTAAACAAGCTGGCTCTAATTCCTTACCCGTGTGTGGTCTAAAGCACCGTTGCAAATAATAACGACAACCAAATAACCCCAAAACAACAGTAGCTCACACAGCGGTAGCTGCTGCCGTGTAGCAATGGTTCCAACTAGGGCCTGTATATCATGTAAATCTCAAGACTTATTAAATGTGGAACAATTAATGGGAAATATATGTGGACATGTTTGGCGCATCCGGCTTCGAATTTGCCTGTCCCTGCGGCCAGCCACAGGACGCCTGCGCCTACAGAGGGACTATGAGTGGCTTGCGCTGCAACCCCCACAGTTCCAGGCACACACTCTATATCTAGTATAAACTCGAAGGAATAAAATCGGGAGGCATGTGGATGGAACCCAGGCTTCATCCACGGAGCCGGCTCACACTCATTCACATGTAAACATTAGAAGGTTGTGGAAATATTTAGGTGTTGCTGTTCCCAAAACCCAAAGATTTTCTTTCAGGTTACGGTCCTCGAGACCTGAATTATCAAGGATTGCCTCAAAGTTAACCGAGGTCTCAATAGAGGTTGTGAGTTGCAACCTAACCACAGTGTGCTCCTTAAATTCAGCTTTGAATAAGCACATTTTATTTGGGGAATCAAGCGTACACAAAGCGGTGGCTGGACCGTAGTCCGCTCCTCACTGATTGCATGGAAACACTTTTTGATGCTAACACAGCCAAAAGAACCCTTCACCCCGTCAATTCCAGCAACTACCAACAGTCTCCTGGAGCCAGTATGGACGAGGTAGTGGGTAATAGACAGGTAGGCACCTTGTTAAAATGCACATCAAGCGCAGCCACATCGGGAATATCAATCAACAGCCAAGCACTCGAAACGACAAGGTAAATTAAAATAAATCGGATAATGCATACCGGTACGGATACATAACTCCAATAAATGGGCGTATAAAAAGTTAATTACGAACGAATCTGCGATAATTTCAGGAGGTCGGAAAATAAATTTTAAGGAAAAGCCATATACGCAAAAGCTTACCGAAATGACCTACAATTAGCTTCAGCGACGTTCGTAAACTGCTAGAACATAGTACGGGTAGAGGTAAATATAAACAGAGAAAAATATTAGGGAAACTTTGTAAACGTACCACCTGAAATAAAGGGACCTAGCATGCAAGTACTCGTTTAGCAAATCAAATGCAGCGTACCTACACACGCCGCGCCGATTCTGCCTACGTTTTACGCAGAACACGTTGTCACTTCGGTAGGAGTCCCGAGTGGCCTTTCTCATGGCTCACTAGGTCTGCCTGGCTCAAGCATTCGCGATTGTATATGCTACGGCACCATGCGTTGGATGTAGATGGTGTACAATCCATCGATGTTTGCGCTTCCGCACTCGCAGTTTCTTCTCTGCAGGAATAGGGTCTTTCTCCCACACTTCGGCAACTGCCTTCGTGTTCGAATTGCTTCATGCACGCTGATCAACGGCCTTCGATCCCATGACCTGCAATCAAGATTAGAACTTAAGAGGCTTACTTTGATCACCTGCCAACGTAACTTCAGTTTCCCCACATGCCCCTTCAAAATACTCAGCTGACTAAATAATAGGTATTGCGGTATCCGCTTCGAATTCATGCGGCTCACATGACCGAGCCACCTCAGTTGTCTCAGCAAAATTTTGCAGTTCACTGCATACCTTCCACTTCGACGCAACACTTCCCTGTCCGCAACTCTGTCACCCCATCCGATGCGCAGAATCCGCCACAAACAATGTTGATTGAACCGCTCGAGGTATCTCACATCCCGCCGTTTCAGCATCCACTTTTCACTGTCGTATAGAAGAACGAACATTACCATGGATTTATACACCATCAGCTTCGTGCCAGCAGTAAGCTGATGGTTGATACACACTAGGTACTTTAGCATCCCGAATGTGTGGATGTTTTGACCAGACAACGTGACCGCTTGCGATAAAGATTGAGAGTGGCTTACCGGATCAGGCTGTAAGCTAAGCATATCTGCTGATCTCTGTTAAGGCATCTGCAGTAGACTCCAGGAAACGGTTGTACAAGAAATGTTGCTTGAAACGTTGCAGATATATCATGAATGTGGATGCATGCTGTCGATGTAACACCATCGTGAATTACTTGTTTCTGCGGCGATCCTAATGACGTTTAGGGACAGATGAATGACGAACGAATTCCTTTACATTCAGCAACTGGTTATGACTAACCGTAGCGCTTCCCAAAATTGGCCTTACCTTTACTAACGACTACTCATCCATTTTGCAGAACAAGACTGATAAGCGGATCACGTCCTAACAACACTACAAAGGAAAGGTATAGTGTATGATATTATAAGAATAGATTGTTTCCAAATGTTGCGTATGAAGATGCTCACTGGAATATCCGGGGAGAATTGTAAAGTACGTTTTATTTAACACACACCAAAACTGTGTTTGGTCGTTTGCAACATACATTGCTACATTACACCAAATGGGAAACCAGTATATTTTATATTTTTACTGTTCGTTAATGAAGCACCAAAGTACGTTGCAAAAATCACGCAATTTCGATACAACTTAAAGCTCTGCAGCACTATTTAGCCATCTGCACACTCAAATATATGTTACTTATCCCGTTAAGTACCGTTTAACGAGTTTAGTGCTATTTAGAGATCATCTATTTTAACCAAATGCTGTAAACTTCTAACTAGAATTTGTTGTATTATTTCTCACCTTACTTGCAACTTAAAATTTTGAACTAACCGATAAGTGTCGTTTAACATAATATTACAATGTAGGGTGTAATGTTAATGCTTACCACATGAGGCGAAGTTGAAATTTGACTAAGAAACGTAAGATTTCTTTGGCACTTTTACGCTTACACACGTATATTTTGGTGAATAATTAATATAGGGATTTGACGCCATCTTGTCGATGGAACAGTAGACATAATGCATTCTGCCTAATTGCCACTATGTAGAAAAATTATTGACAAATTCGGCCCATCCTAATGGATATTTTGAATATTTTGGATATTGTATACCTCACGACCAATTAGGTGTAGGAAACCTTAGTGTTTGCATAGGCTGTCACAAAATGAACATATCCTTTCCCGATTAAATAAAATCAAACAAATAATCCCAAGTATAAAACATATTTTATACACTTATGAAAAA
This sequence comes from Dicrocoelium dendriticum, assembly GCA_944474145.2. Lineage (NCBI taxonomy): Eukaryota > Metazoa > Platyhelminthes > Trematoda > Plagiorchiida > Dicrocoeliidae > Dicrocoelium > Dicrocoelium dendriticum. The sequence continues at coordinate 11,823 of CALYDF020002150.1, read as the reverse complement.
ATGTATAGCTTCTGGTGAAGTAAGGCTAAAAACGGTATAAATTAAGTATACGCACTGCTACCATAAATATTGTTTATCAATTTTGGTTTTATGAGGCCGATTTACATTATTTACCGCTATTTAGATATCAGGTTCTATTTGTTCTATTTGCATGTGTAATTAATTATGTAAAATACTGGCGGTTAATTCCTGATTTCCCTGATTAATTTATTGTGATGAGGAGGACATGCTGGGTTCTGTAAAACTATGACTGCATTGTGGGACAGATTATGATGGGACAGTTAGCCGATGCTTTAATTTTATCAGTTCAAAATGTTCTTTTTATTCTTGTGAAGTGCATTTTAACGGAAAGCTCTAGTTCGCTTCGTTAGCAAACATTAATTAGCATTTCTGGAGTTTGGCAACTTAGTATTTCTGTCAATCTGTCGAGGTTTTGATTCTTGTGAGAAATATTGCTAGATGAGTGGAATGGGTTCATCTATAGGTGAGTTAAGATTATAAGTGCAGATAATTTGACTGTTTCGTTGTTTATGCTGATGAATGCAAATCCAGCGATTGTGTCGCTGCTGCCATCATTCTCACGATAAACGTCAGGTCGTATGTATGGATGTTCTTAAATATTTTTAATAATAGCTGTTGAGTATCTTGGATGACAATGGACTTAAAAAAACTGAAATTGTGCATTTGTGCTGGTTATCTCATACGAACTTATGTCGAAGTGTGCATTTGATCACAGCCGACTGCTTTATGATTTTAGTCACAACCGGGAGCGATGTCTTCCAAAACGAGCTCAGTGAGGAGAAATCCAGTAGCGTAATGTGTGTCTAAAGTCAGCAATGCTTTAAAGATGCCCATTGTGAATGCTGTCTCCGAGACCAAATAAAGTAAATTTGGTCTCAAATGAGATTTGCCCTTAAATTAAATTATGCTTTGAAACATGACTGTGTGACAACATAGTTAATCATATTGTGCATAATGGGACTGTTACGTACATCTTTGACCGCATAAAGTTTGCACGTTTTGTAGGAGAAACCGAGTGTAAATAACAGAAGCCAAACCACTGAGGCGGTTATCTAGTATTACTGCTGCGATAAAAATATCTCAATTTTATAGTTTTAATTGGCTAAACTCGGAAAGCAAATAAAGTATAATTACTACATTGGCTACAAAATCCCTTCAATTTACATGGTTTTGTCGTTAAATGTTTGACTCTGCGTTAGTTACTCAATGATATATTCGACCTGACAAATCATAAGTTTGAACACCAGCGGGCCTTCCATTTCCGCCGCGGGTTCATTAACTAGTCGGGAAATCAACAGGCTGTAGCCATTTACATTTTTCTAGCCTCGGTTACTGATTTAATTCCTATCTGAAGAAAGCTATTCTGCCGCTGAGTTCGTGCACAAGTGTTTTACAGGATGCCATGTAACTCATTTTCCCACATTGCGTTCATGAGGATAAATAATCAAAAATATCATTTTAGGGTTATGTGAATCCTTCTCATGGGTAACATGAATACAACTTAGTATCTATTCGTCGCGCACCGACATTTGTGCTAGCATAGATGGCTAAATATGCCATGGGATAAACTCGAGGGACAGATAGTTATATATGCGTTTATCTTCTCTTTTCCATTACAAACAAATAATATAGCTAATGCTCTGATTAACCATTTGGTTAAATAATTTATTTAGCAGCTTTTACTAGCCTTAGAGATTTAGAAACACTTGTGTATGTTTGGCAAAAGCTTTAACTAGAAAAGCAACAGTTCTTGATTTCTAATATCCGGTTTATTTTTCATAAAGAATATCGGTCTGGTTACATGAGCAGGGAAATGCAGTTATCTTATCATACAGTTAGGTGACAATTTTGTCGTTTCCCTCCCTTTGGCTTGTTGTAGAGCTCGTGCACGCGTATGCTTTGTACTGAGAGGGTCGTGCAAATTATTGCGATGATTGGTGGAATATAGCTCAAAACAACCTCAATTGAAACCGACGGCTAATCACAGTGACGAAGAGCATCGCCATTGTAGCGTATGCACAAGCATACAACAGCCTGCTTCCGAATCCTCCTCACATATGTAAAATAAAAAGTTGCCGAAATGCCCAAATACCATTCATATTGTTGATATATTAAAGGGTCAGATTGATGGTATAGTGCGTGTATTGCATATAGAAGAGAAACGTCTTCCGGTCATTTGCTGCAATCTCTTATGCAAAAGGTGTTATCCATGCATGCATGAGGGCATCCTAACCGGTTTAAACAGTATGTACGTTCATTGCTTTGAAAAAGCTAAGTAAACAAACCGGATATGTTCCATGACTACAAGATTTCCATTTATATACGGATAGAAGCATTTAGTGATATTGATAGTATATTATTTTTAAGGCCCTATATTTATGTCCGTCTGCGTAATACACATTGCAGTTATATGTGCCAATTTAGTGCTTGCGTAGCTCATCTGCGGTACAGATTGAACTAAATAACAGTACAATACCAGCCTTCATAATCTTTTGCAAAACCATGGTTGTCTTTTTGGAAACCTGTGTTACGCCAACGTGACTCCGATTTCATCCACCTTTATTTTTATCCATTTATTTACGTTAACATCATAACTAACTTTTCAGCATACTGAGTATCGATATTTGACCATTTACTATGATTCGTTTAGCTATATTTTTAATTTAATTTGCCAAACCAATTAAGTTTCTTTTCACTTCTGCGTTTTAATCAATGAAGTTTAAAAAGTTCACCCTGCATGAAACTTATTTATCATATCTTAAAACGATGAATTCTTTGAAAACATTAGGTGGGGTTTTACTGATGACAAAAACAATTCGCACCGATATTACACTCACAGGAGCGACCAGAAAAGTCGATTGCACTTTCGGACAGCTAATGAGATCGACTTATTTGTAATTCTTATATTAACAATGCCCTAAAAGTATTATACAGTGAAATTCACAAACAGATGAATCCATCACAATTAGGCTAACCAAGCTTAAAATTAAAAACACAGGTCATATGCTAAATCTATTTCATACATTGTTCTGAAGAATTCCAGAAATCTCTCGCTTTCTACGCCGCGATCGATTGATGCGGATACACTGCAAAAGTCAATGACCTACTTCCTCTGTTCCTTTTATAGGTATGCTTTCTTTTAATACTGCATGCTTAACATGAAAGACCAAAACGTTCTAAATCTGGCCCTCGTCAAAATTCCAATTATTTCTTTTTTGTGTCACCGGATAATTTTGATCTAGCAAAAAGCTACGCTTCCTGGAACTGCTTTTTATTTCATTTTATATATTTCCTGTCGCAAGTTAATGATTATTAAAATACCATCATTTAGCCTTTCTTCTGGATTAGTGCAATCTGCTGACAATATTTATAACGGTCCGTGGAATACTTCCTGAATCCCTATAACGACTAACATCCTTCTTGCGTTAGTATGATGAAGGTTAGTTACTTGATTAATCCTTGGATTTACTTGCCTACTGAAACCCAGAACAAGTCACTTACCGATGGCTTGTGAACTATAGGTTAACATGCACACTTAGCGATTTCGCGCATGGGTAGACTAAAATCTACTGATCATCAATACTTGACGCGGTGGTGCTGTAGGGAGGTGCATGACTGAAAACAACAAATCTGAAAGGTGTTAGTATAGTTGGCGTCGATCTGACAGGAAAGAATAACGCTTTCATCATATACATATTACCGGGTGAACTTTCAACAGTCAATTACAGGGACCGGATAATCTTGTTATGTGTAAGACAAAGAAAAGCAACTATAGATGAGCGGGATTAAACACAACATAAGTTATCAAATAGCTGTTGCTTTCTACTGTTTTACTGGACAGCCGTTTGACCTAGTTTCCGGTGCGCAGTTTATCCACCGTATCAATTTAGTGAATTATAAAAGCTACATTTGGGAATACGTGTCCGAGATCACTTGGATAGTGGAGAATTAATTGCTTATATGACATCAATTTGCTGCGGTATAGAATGTCTCATTTCTCTCATTTCTCTAATGCCAACCAGTTGAGACTAGTTGACAGGAATACACTTCATCATTAACCGTTCCTTTCAAACTGCACAAGCGGTCAAAAATATTTATGAACTAGAGGAGGAAGAACAAATGATTATTCTGGGATAGAAAACATCACCCCTTTCTTATCAACTTACGAAGTTATGAGGTTTTATGAGCAGTACAAACGGAGGTTTTACTGATGAGTAGGAGTGAGGCTTTTTCGTATAATCCAGACAATTCATCATCGTTACTCTTAATCACAGTCTTAGGCTAGTCTGGAAAAGCATTATACTCCGGCCATTAGACGTTCTGGGTCTCGTCAGTGGTGCGACTCGCAGCAAGAAGTTTCCTCGTTACAACACCATGATTTGAAGATGCCAGCACCTCGTGCCACTTCGACATGGGTGACAGCCGCGGAACTGCGCTATTGACAGTTGTCTATGATATAGCCCAGGTAAACGTCCACTGCCATGTCAGTTACAAGACTGTACAGAGGACGGTGGCTACCATCACGAGATAAGAATTTCCGCACAGCGCCCAATATATTACATAGGACTTAAAGCTAGACCGACAAATTTCATATGACTGACGATTAGTACGCAGAATTCAATATTGCGGAATATGCTTGGAACCGACTGGTATCTCATGCTTTCAGAAGAGTTTGAATATACATCGGTTTTTGTCGGATTTTTTAGGGCAACTTTTCATTCCTGACGCAAGAGCTTCATCAGGCCAGGTGAATCGGTACACAATTTGCTTAGTTTTTTATGATTAATCAAGGTAAAAATTGCAAAAAATAACATGAAACATTTGATAATAGCGTTACAGGTCAGCAGGTCAAGTGGTCATCCTAGTGAAACCACAGGCATCGAGCATTTCTAGTTGATCCACTTCACCGGTCGTTCACATGGGAGGCATTCCTTTCTTACAGCTGATGTGTCACGATCCAACCTGAGTTCGTCCGCCAACACTTCTAACTGCTCGAGTTAACACAGCACGCCAAAAGGTCGATAACTCCTCTCCGCCCGTTCCGTTCACACAGTTGTTAGTCCTGGTCCTCTCGAGCGCCTCAGCAATCAACCTTTTACATGTTGTTGGTAATCCCCTTTTAATTATCTCGACATTGTTCTAATCAACCTCGTGTCCCGCATCTAGCGCATGTAGGGTCACAGATGAATCTATTTGTAGGGTCCTGTATGCAGGCTAATTTTTCGGTGGACGTGAAGCGCACCTCTTATTGTCTTCTATCATCTTGCGTAGCTCCCTCGTAGTTTTAACAATATATATGTGTCCACAATCTGTACTTGATATTATAAACACAACTTCCCGCCCTCTCACTTGGAAGCCAATGCTTTAAACTTACTTGTGCTGAAAAGAGCGTTTGACTCTTTTGTAAGGTCACTTTTATTTTCTCCCCAATTATTACTCGCCTGATTGCTCCTGAGATTCCTTTTAATAGGGATTCCCACAGTCCCACTCCATTCCGTTTTGCTTCTCAGAGGTGGTTTTAGAGCTCGCTGCATCTGGAGTTTCACTAACCGCATCTGATATCCACTGTCCATTAATTTGCTCATTGTCTCCTTATTAGCGGCCTTCCTGTCATCTTCCTCTCTACACAGATTCTGCGCTCTGTGAAACAGAGAGGATGCGATAGCAGCTAGACTTGTTTAGGATGACTCGAAGTGTAATGAAGTACTCCCTCCTTATCTGTCGGCTTGTGATACGTCGTCGAAATTAACCGTCCACTGTTCCTATGAACTAGGCAATCGAGAAATTGCAACTGGCTAATGTGAGATTCTAGCACCGTAGTAATCTTTTTGTCTCCAGTAATAGTGTTCCGATGGTTTAGAAAGTCATTCTTCATATCCCGCTTTATAATCACAAATGTATCATGCACCTAGAGCCCCCAAATCTTTGATGAGCTACTTGAGTTTATCAGTGTCCTCATCTCAAAGTTTTCCATATACAGACTTGCCAACATGGGTGATATGGGTAACACCATGACAAAACCCGCTTTCTGAGAGTAGTCTCGACTGGAACGTGAAATACGACATATTAAGGCATACTTAAATTCCATCAGTTATCTGATCCACCGTGAGTTTCGTTAGCTGATCCAAGCTGTTGTCCTCAGTAAGACAACGCTGTACTCTACTAATGCGTCATGTTTAGGCACGTTATTGCATAGGGAGCTAATGTCGAAACAAGCAATTATTTCGTCTAACGCGATGGCCAAATGGTTAGTTTGGTATAATACAGTTAATGTCCCATCATCACCCCCAGTCTTAAGGCTTAGGTTAGTTTTGAAAAGTTCCAGACACAGGTGTTTAACATTATGAGTCTCAACAGTGTTAGCCTCCACCAGTAATATAAAATCTGTCCGTATAAATTTTAAGTCCAATCTCGTACAAAGGCGCTATGCGGAACTTCCAGCCTCACGAGGCTAGCCACTCGCCGCTACGCAGTTATTAACCGGCTTAGCAATGGAAGATGAGGCGGGCTATATCACACTCATTTCTCAATCATGCGGCTCCGCGGCTGTCACGCATTGCTAAGTGGCACCAAGCGCTAGCATCTTGAATCCATAATGTCGGAAACCGGAAACGCTCCGCTGGGAGGCGCAACAATGAAGTGACCCAGAAGTTAGAAACACTGGCGTCTGGTGCTTTTACAGACTAGCCTAAGTCTGCTGATTGGGAGTGACCATGACCAAGTAACTGAAACATGTTTTTGATTTAGCTCTGACAGCTTGCGTTGGCTCCTTTACTAGTTACACTTTCGTGCGAGCATATCATGAATCCATAAGCCAGCCAGAAATCCAGAAATCCGGAAATACCCAAAAATTACGAACAGGGAGTATCCAGAAAGTATTCAAAACTTAAACAAATTTATCCTAGTAGTTAGTTTAATATTTTCACAAAAATATATTCTGCAGTAATGAACAAACTAACGTCTAGAGCACAGGGATCACTAAAGTCTTTAGAATCACGGTCCTTGAATGCATATCAGTTCATTAAACTTTCAAATGCCGCTCACTTTCGCTTGCTATTGGACGCCGGAGAAATGTCAGAGCAATAATGAGGATGACGCCGATTCTAATGATAGTGGATGGCAACGGTCGATGGATTATATTCTATTATAAACAAGGAACTATGATTTTGATAGACAAACCTAAAAAACATTTACGATTAATGTGTTTGGTAAAGCGTGTTGGTACCACGTGAAATTGGTTGTTAAACGCGTGTTAATTATTTACTTGAGAAGGTTACAAGCAATTACAACTGGTGAAAATTAATGGTAACAGCAAAGCTGTTCTAACCAGAGAGAATGGACCTGTTTACTTTAACGTCTGGTTATGAAGTTAAGAGCATAAAATAGTGATTTCTACTTAATTACCAAATTACAACTCATGCAGTTTAGGTAACTGACTGTAGTTGACACAAGCCCCTTAATCCCTGGAATAAAGTGAATTTAAAAACAAGTGGCGACATTAAGGATAGCCACAGTAACGTTGGACAGATATACGTCCAGAAAAGGGTAAAAGTCGACAACTGTCTATGCTCAGGTTTTGGACCAAAACCCTGCTTCTGGATTATGACAAACGACCCACTAGTCAGCAAATGTTATGCTAAATGCCAGTGATTCGCTTGGCCCCTTAAAGAACATTTTAATCATTGGGACATTGTAATTAAATAACCTGCAAAAGTTATACTATTATAATGTTCTATAAATTGAAGGGTAGTAATGTCTATGTCAAGTGAAGCTGTATTTGCTAACTACGCGATTCATTTTCGGGTTTCCGAGCGCAGTGTGCATTGCATTGCGACGCGCAATCTTACTCGCGACCTCGGTTGACTTTAAGTTAACCACTGCCATACCGACCACTTTCATAATATCAGAATTGGATGGTTTCGGTGTGGCTGTCTTGAAGCACTGCACACATCCACTGACGGATTCGTGCTGGTTTGAACTCGATAGGTAGAATTATCATGGGCTGGGAGTGGAACTAATCACATGTTGTTTGATGGCTATCGCAGTGAGCACTAGGACGAAGAGTTTTGCACAAAGCATTTAATACAGCGGTTAAAAGTATTATCTTAGGTTTTGGAGTACCGCCGTGTGACTTGCATTTCGGCAAGCAATCTCATTTGAGTCCTCGGTTGAATTTGAAGCTAGCCTCTGCCAGTGGGATCAACGAGACTTCAACCCAACTGGAGGATTTCGTTGTTGTTTATTCCCTACCCTACACTACAGGACGAAGCGCCTCTTGGGATGGATAAAAGCAACACCGAAAGCATCAACTACACGCCTACCATATGTAACAGAGATGTTTGAGCGGTTTTCCCACTTCAGAACAAATGTAACATGGTTTGGCAGTGCACTTTTGGGAGTAACGTAGATTGTAATCCAATTATACATATGCGGGCATGTAAACATTAGTTCAACTAAACACATTTACCGTAAAATACATCCATAACGCCTTTATATTCCTCATTTATTTATAAACGTTCTACCATACATCTCTGACAAACTGCTCTCAACGAAAACGAACATTAACAGAAAATGCGTATTTTTTATTAATTAACTAAGCGTAAATCAGCAGATAGTTTGATAGATAATTTCACGCCGTGGGACGCTACTGGCTGAATTGGGATTGTTCGTTTTGTGTGCGGTAGCATTTGGAGACGTTTGCGCACGTTAGCTGCAAACTAATATAAATAAGGACCACCTAGAAAGACCTATGGGTGAACATTAATTCATTAGGAGAAATATCTAAGAGTTATGCCTCCAATTACTTGAGAAAATGTACTGATCGGTTTCAAGAAACTTGAACGATAACCGCTGAAACTGGTTGACCAATCAATACGCCGTTAAGGCGCTTCACAACGTTGACACTCAGACTCTCACTGGGGAATTAAGCATTGTGAAACAGTGACTATTATTGACCGCTCTTGTAAGCTACCCAACTTTTGAATCCCATTGGTAAAAGCCTCGATAAACGTCTAGGAGATTTTCTTAGTGTTATTTTTAGTACCCCACCAGAGCGTACGCATTCTCATTAATCCTTGCCGCAAACATCATTTTCTGCACGTAGTATATTTACACGCTTGGTACCACTATGTTTTCTGCGTTGTTTTGAGTTATCGGGATATTCGTTTAGCTAAAGAAGCTTAACTAATGCATGGAAGTCCTTTTGGCACCGGTCGTAGTTGCTGCTCTTCTGTACTTGTTCAATTTCATACACATTACAGACCTTAATTTATTGGCATTCTAACCGCTCGAAATGGTTTTTACTTACTAAGAAGAATATTTAGATTCTTTTGTAAAATACCCGCGAATATTGGGGGCGAACTCTGTGTACTATTGGCTTCTTTGTTTTAAGCTGATTCTAAGCGCAGCTTCTTGCTGGCTGTATGCCTGGTTGTACTTCAGTTAACTCTTGCCTAACTTATGCTTCGCTTGATAACTGGTTAAAAGTGAATATAGACCAAATATATTGAAATTATTCCGGAAATTTTGGGTATTGTAACCGATGGATCGGTGGTGCATTTCCAAAAAAGCCTAGCTCAGTTTCGTCTTTGACATGCAAAATGACTTTGAGTGCTAGTGTTTTTCAAAAATCTTGACCAAATTATCCTTTACACATGATGTTAGGAATTTCGAAATGACAAGTAGGTTGCTAAATAAAATTCTAATTATATTCGCATAATATCAACTATTAAAATCCGGTAAAACAGTAAGCAGATAGAAGCGCTAACTTCTGGATTCCTTCCAACCAGGCGCTGCGAGTGTTGTTCGCTAGGTTGATAGGCATGTCGGGATGTTTGTGACCATGCCAGAACAGACCAAACCTCCGTGTTTTCAGATGGTTTTACGATCTGTTAAACACAGGCATCAAACCCTTACAAATGCTTACCCTTAAAATACTGATAGCGCAAACCCGTGTATGGAAAATTTACGCAGAATTAGTTTTGTCTGGCCCGACAGAGTCAGACAGAAACCACACTTCCTGAATTGACTAGTGGACCGCTTCTCCTTCCGGTGCGTATGAGCTTCGCCCAATAAACTGGTGCTGGATTCTTTACATTACGGTGCTTAAGATTTAAGAACCGGTATAGCTTTTGTCTAAAGTATCTGCTGGATATAAAATTCGTCACATGTTGCAGGAATGGGAACAAACCAAATCCTTTAATATTTAGCATACCATGGATCATTTGATATTTTTCATTTAGTTTAAATATCACTTGATTCAACATTGTTTATAATTATTTTCACTTAAAGCGAAAAGCCAACCGAATAACAACAACTAGGCTATGCAGCGTATTTAACAATAATTTAGGATAATCTGATTCATGACCGTTGTCATACCATTGAACTTTCTATGTGCGGTCTCCTGGGGTGAGGTCACTCGAAGTAACTTTTCCATTCGGGTGGCGGATTTTCTCGCACCAGGTTTGAAATCTGAAGGTATTCATGCCTCATTATGGGTTACTGGATTTATGGGATGCGCCGTATATGCTTTATCTATATCTGCGTTAGAATGGAATAGTTAAATGCGCTTTAATAACGCATGGTGTGTTAAAATGTGAAGCAGTTTTGACGGATCATTTGTGTGAGACGTCTGTACATGGCACCAATTATGCGTCCTAATTAATCTTTCAGGCTACGTGTATAAGCTTTCTAATACTACTGTTATTTCTATGTGATGAAAGGTATAATGAGGTTAAACGTTGAATATTGCAAGATTGTTATATAATTGACGGCGCGATATGGGCACACCCTGTCGAATGTTTAGTACCCCATTGGGTTAGCAGTTCGTAGGCGCAAAACGATGCTTAGTTGCGCTATCTCGGACAACAGTATTTTCTCCTTTGAGCGTTGATAATCGTCAGCTATAAAGCCACAACAGCCGCATTCTTCAGACGCTAGGAAAGCACTCATTAAGCTTCACGATGCAGAGATTACGGATGAAAAGCGGACAATTTTGTTTAGCCGTGTGGTGCGTGCTTAATGAAAAGGTAGGCCAAAACAGCCAATTCACTTTATATTACTCTTGACTAACAAGCATTTAGTTGTAAATTTTAAGGTATTAAACCCAGTAGTACACAAGCTACACAGCGCAGTCTAATCCGAAAAGCACCAGCCTCGTCTCACACTAATGAGCCTTGTCATCGGTGCGCTTTCCATCGGTCTCCTACTGGGGATCGAACCCATGAACGCTAGAGGAATATGCCAACGGGCAGCAGCTTAACTCACAGAGCCATGGAGGACATTGCATATGCTACATACTTTGTAAGCTAACTGGGATATAACAGCAAATACCTTCCACTGGCATCGACAGTGGCCAGATTGAGTGATGATGGTGTCTGTTGCTTGAAGCTAAATCCATGACATTTGAAACTGAGAGTGGTTCTATATTTTATGTTGCATTTGAGTAGCAGGATTATTTGTATAATTTAAGGTATTGCTCCCAGTAATTTACAAGCTCAACTGCGAGCCTAGTCCGATAATACACCAGGCTTGTTTTGCCTTATCGGAGCTCGTCCGTGGTGCACATTCCCTCGGTTACCTACTCGGGATCAAACCCATGGCAATAATATTTGCAGTTACATGTTGCAAAGAATAGTCTTTAACCTATAACTGAGTTCACTTTCAAGATCATTCCAAATGAAGAATTATACCATATGTTCATACTGCTTTCATGGTTCTCATTTTTGGAAAGACAATGGTCAATATTTTTTGTGTCTACACGTAAACTAGTCCCCTGCACGCAGGGGCTAGAACAAGCACGAC
>CALYDF020002149.1:0-23699 GCA_944474145.2 Dicrocoelium dendriticum | reverse complement strand
CACTATAACATACGTCAGCTTGTCTTTATCCGAAAGAATGCTAATCGTGATGAGCATGAATTCTCAGAACTCTTTTCTACCGATGCGGGCTGGTATCAGCCTCAAGACCGCTGCAATAAAAATTCCTGTTCGTTCACGCAAAGAAACCCGTCAGTCAGGCTCTGCAGAAAGTCGTCTTGGTCATAACGTGCCTGATGACTAGCTTTCGTAGTCCCAATGGAGTGAATTAACTTAAAGTTAAAACTATGTTGATCGCTGGCAGTTGTCAACTTCTTTTTTGCTTCACTACATTCTCCATTCCCTTTACTAACCTACGCTATCGCACACCAATCAGTTAGTGTCCGTATCATGCTACACAGGCATTCAAGTTGAGGCTTCACTAAGGGATGGATATCCCTCTGGTTAGCCTACAGCCGGTAGATAGTTGGGCTAGTTCGAAATTAAATATGGCTGGGCTTCCGCTTGCTTGGATAAACCCACGCCTCGCTCGTTTTGCAGGCTCGAGCAACATCTCGGCTGTCTGTGACTACAGAGTGGCTTGACATTGCTTGCACAATATTTAGACAAACTCATTCTGAATTTCACGAAGTAGTTTATAATGATCCAAAGACAAACCAGTTCATGCAATGTGAAAGTTAACACGAAAATAATACATATAACAACATTGGCTCTTTGCGCAACTATTTTGTCGCAAGTGCCGCAGGAAGCCAGCGTTGTCCTTACTGATAGCTAAGGAGATCTGACGGTAAAGTTGATAAATTGAACAATAAATACACGATAAAAATACCGCAGTAAAATATATGGATGCACACTATTTCATAACAAACTAATAAATAATCACAGAAACTGTAGTTGGCAGAAATAAACACGAGGACTATGCTCTGTATCAAGTAGTGAACGATGCAAACTGTCCCGTTAAACGGTGCAATAAAAGCCATCCGGCCATCGATATCCGCAGTCGCAAATCTTGATCGTCACACTGAGGCTTTCGTGAGGACCACGATCCATGTCTCATCCCGTATGTTTCTGCTGCAGCTTTTGACATATCGTGCCTGATCCCTCTCTACGTCAGCATCCAAAATATTCATTTTTTCTCTCAGTGATCCCTTATTGGGTTGCTCGTTTGCATGTGATCAGAAGGCACGGAATGATTTCATCATGCAACATCCGTCTTTGCATTGTATTCTTTATAGCCATATGATTGATAGGCTAAAAGTCTTGTTTTACCTTGAATACGTTTTACTATTGTATGTTACCATCGCACGTGTAATTTATGTAACTCACCGATGGCAAATACATTAGGGAAAGGATTTCACATATAGAACGTCACCAATCGCAATATCACTTATTTTTAAGATTATGCACCGTTCCTGTGTAACTAATAGACCTCAGGGAGCAGTATATCCCTGAGATGCCATTTTTTCAAGCTTTACTAGGATATCACTTGCGAACACTTTTGCAGTCACTTAAAAATTGTTAATTGTTTTACATGTGAGGAATTAAGAAGTAACAATATATTAGGTTGACATTAAATTTATTGCGAATTTTTCATTTCGCTATGTTAATAACCACGTTTTCAAATAATTTTCAAAAAGTTGCTTTGGAGTGTATATCATAGTTAAATATTTTTTGCTTTCTATTTAGCAACGGTGAGAGTTTTGCTAGGAATCGCGTTTTTAAATCATTACTGAACATGTAATGCAAGATGTACGGTAGACAGCTTTGCAAAATATACTTGTACGTTTGGACACAGCCTATGACATCAACAGTGAGTTTGATGCTGGAGCCACTAATAATCGTTCTGTATAATGATGATTTCAGAAATTTCGGAACCTTTACGAGGAACATGTTAAAGGATAGCTTTGTTGTCGGTCAACTGATGTAAACGGTTATAAATTGTCTTAATTATAGCTGATCTATGTAAAACTAGTTATAACTTTCTGTTGTATTAAGATAACGGCATGTGCCTGTTTAAAATGTTTTGCGAAATATTGAGCTGTAGAAAATGCTTGCTAAATGGGCAATGCATGAACTGAATGCAAATGAAGATAAGCTTCATTTTGAGATGTTGTCTGCCCTTCTGCGCAAAACTGTCTAGCCGTTTCTCGAGCGTATTGTGACTAAGATGAAAGATAAATTCTTTATGCTAATCGAGGACTAACCTCACAATGGTTGGACAAACCTCCAAGTCCACAACAATTATGAAATCCGAAATTACGCACACTTAGGTCATGGATAATTTTTGGTGGTCTGCATCTGGTCTGATTACATATTGGTTTTTGGATCCAGTGGAAACCAGTACAGTAGAGCGGTATTGTCAATAAATTGTCGAACTGCATCAAAATTTCAACACAGATGACCGAAACTTGTCAACATAAATGAGCCAATTATTTTCCATAATAATGTTTGGATGCATTTAACACAAAGCGCGCTGTGGAATCTGCAAAAGTTGGGCTAGAAAACTTTGCCTCACTCACCATGCTTCCCTCACCATGCTTCCCTCACCTATCATCTACTGAGCGCCTTGGAATCTTCCTGTTAGAGAAGCGTTTTAAATCCCCTGAAGATACTGAAATTGCGTCAACGATTTCATAACCGGGAATTATATTTATTATTATTTATTTATATATTTGTGTGTAAATATACTTGGGTAAATAAACTAGGTCTTCGTTGACGAACTTGTATCAGCTTACATGGTGTATATACTTTTAATACGAATGCTGCGTTTGAGCCAAGGTAGGTGCATGTAGATGTTAAGTTAAAAACTGCAATGACTTTAGTACCAACACAATTCATATGACACTAGCTAGTCGTATTACACTTTTTTACTACCCGATATAGTTATATTAGTGGTAGTAATAATGTTCCCATGCAGAAATAAAATGTAAGCTAATTTAATTAATTGAGACAGAAAAATGTGCCACTGCTTACACTTAGCACCAGATATAGCTACTGAAGTCGGCAGCAATTGTTTGCATATATATGAGTCTCATTCAAAACTGCGGATGAGATATAGAGCAATTTTGAAACAGAATAGTTTTAGAGAAGCGCATAAATTCAGCAACTTTCTTACTTCTGGATGTCCTGATGCCTACGTACAGAATGAGTTAAGTTAATAGGAGAATGTTTGCTACATTAATCACCAAGTCACACAAGCTGAACATTGCATTTGAACGGCGTCATTGGCAATGAAAGTAACTGATTTTTCATTCCAATGGTAGATAGAAGATATTTCAAGTATAGAGCGGGAAGATAAATTAGGTTGCGGGTGGTAATATGCACTGCAGCACACGACTCACATGGGTCAAAGTGCAACTTGGAAAGTCCACTACAAATAGGCATTAGTAAACTTTCTGGAAGTAATCAAACTTATGGTTGTTGGCTTAGTTTTCCTATGCACTCCAGTGAAATGCTTTTAACTTGTGTGTAATTTGCGCAGCAAAGTACAAATATTGGTGCAAGTGGGACATGTGGTAAGCTAGCAAGCCCTCATTACTTTAAAACAGCTGTGCACAAGTGATTTCCCCAAAACTGCTAATTACCCTGCAAGCTGCTATGATGTTTCTAGTGGTCACTTGGTTCCACTACTAAAATTTTAAAATCTAGTTACTGTACTCATGTGATATGTGTATGTTCAATTTATACTTGTTGCACTAATGTTGTCGTAATTCACTTAGGACATATAAACGAGCACAAATCTTCGAAAAACCACAATGTGATGCGAACGCAGAGATATTGCAAAAAGGCCCAGGTCAGGTTGATTTGCCTTACAACTGTAGCAATTAATTCTAATTGTTGTTCATATGACTACGGCAACAATATCCATTTAACTGCCTTGTCTCGTGACAACACACAAGTAACACAATCGTGTGAATTTAGTAAACTTTCATGAACTGGGTAGCAATTACTAAATGGCCTAATGAGGTAAAAATGCTCAACGTGAGAAGCGAACTCACTTAAAGATGTAGTGAATTATTAGAAGTGTTATGAAATGAGACATTATTTACCCAACTTGGCAGTAAGTTGGTTACAATTATTACTAAGCCATAGTAAACTAGTAGATTTGAAACTGTGGGTAAAGTTAAAAAGATCAAATAATATACATTCAAATTTAGATAACTTTTGCGGACAGGTCTGCTTAATGTCACAGTTTACAGTTTATGAATACAGCAATAGAGAGACGGCAGTCCAGCAAAAATGGGTAAACTAATGTATACCTATTATTTATATTTTATGTTTCTGGTCTGGAGAAGAAATCCATTGTTTTATAATTTACATGCCAACGTAAAAATTCATTTGCTCGTAGTCAGCATTAAGAAAAGAAGCAAGCAACAGTTACATAATTTATATAAAACAACAATAAAAACATTGTTGTTTGCGAATGTTTTCAGAAGTGTCCTTTCTGCATCCATTAGTAAACTATATACATTTACCTAATTAGTTTTATATATTATATTATTGAAACTTAATAGTTGATCGGTGACAGCCTAAAGAAGGATACATTGAAACGAATGAATTTAAATTTAGTATTTGGAGCTGCTCGGCAATTCCTCGGAGCAAACATTGTTAAATGCCAAAATCAACCGCACACCAAGCTGAGAGTATTTGCACATTTATGTCAACGGACAACAATGCTTGCTTGCTGTATACAAAATTTAATTTCCTGTCACATCGAGTGTAACTACATGCTATGGTGTACAATAAGGAAAAATGCTTGCTTTAGTACTGAATCGTGGGATGGTTGTTTTGAAAAAATGTTACGCCGACTGGCATAAAGTGGGCAACTGGTCGTTTTTGGGTGAGGAAATAAGGAGCTCATCTCTATCCGATTCATGGATCCTATCATTAGCTCTACTTTTCTCTTTGTGTGTAATGTATGGAATGTGTTCTCCAGTTTCCTTGGTTAGTTAACTGAAGTTACCCGAACACTTGTCAGTAAGTGTTCTGAGTATGTGGCTGCTCTCGTGTGTTTGCTTTGATCCGGAGCTCGAAAGGAAGGCTGTTGCGGACCGCATACCATATCTCTAATACCATTGCTGACAACTGTCTAGATTAAGGAACAACTTTCAAAACCTCGGGCCACATCCCCTTTAGTTTGGTGAACGACGCAGCCCCGCGAATGATTGCGCCATGAGGTTTTCCATGAAGGTGGTCTCACGAATGTCCTTAGTCGTGAGTGGCCCCTTCCAGCCCGTCATGATTTCCAGGCTCGGAAACACCGTGCACAAGGATGTTCCTGGCTACGGTGTCCTTCCAATTTTCGCCCAAGTAGTGCTTAGCCAGTCTGCGGTCGCTCCAAGGAATATCCCGGAAGAGGTCCATCGCACATGACCCGTTTCGGAGACGATCTGTAGATAACAAAACAGTTTCTGCTTCACTGGCAGAAGTCAGCACAACTAGAATAATTCATCGTAGTGCTCTGCGTTTGGGTGACGTTTAACGAGTGTCAAATTTACGGGCAAAGTTAGAGCACCTATAGTATTACATATGGAATTCCACTTATTCATGTCATCGAATTGTTATCTTTTTAACTCATTTGACGTCGATTCAGAAACGCTGATGCAGATTACCGCTAGTATACTATTTGCAACTCTGTTTGCGGTCAAGCGACGAGCTGGTCTTTTTACAGTCCATGGAGGCTGTTTAGCGCAGCTTCATTTTCATTGTTTACTACGTGTCCAGTGAAAATGTTTGAAGATCTAGGTTTCCGGTCATCATTTTCAGCCACCTAATTCCAACCACCACTGTTGTGGAAACCTTCCCGACTTTTCGAACCTTTTAAGACTGGCCGAGACCTTAACCGTGCTCACTGCAATTGTACTGGCGATGGCTGTTTCAAGCATATTTGAGCAACTGCAGTTAGCGGCGTTTAAGGCCGCAGAAGATGCATCTTTATCGCGCTGCCTAGCCTTTGTCAATTTTAATACGGTGCTTGATGTGAACGATTGGGATTTACCCTCAGTAACGCCTTCTACAAATGAATCGCTTTTGATACTCCTCATTCGTTCAAAAATTACCAGTAGTCTTTCTTACTTCTGATGTAGTTCGGGTACAAATTTACTAGTTAGGTGAGATTATATACTGAACAGAACCACAGCGAATATGGTTTAATACTGTGTAGCTTTAACTCCTTCTCTGTGAGCTTGGAACATTTGCTATGGAACATGCCTTAGAAACCGCTACACTGGATTCCGATCCTTACATTTTTATGGCGTGATGGAATGCCACAAATTACCGCCGACCTAAATGCGGTAACATGGGCTTTTTATTGGTCGCCGCAATCCATTGCGTCGACTGATGGTAATCCCGGTGAAACCGAGCGCTTGTGGTTTCCTTCCGGTCGTGTACGCAAAGTTGTCTACATGTTCAAAGTCGTCAAGTTCTGTGAGTCTGGCCCAGTCTGGGCAAGTTTAAGCGACTAGATCGTTCACACCTAAGACAGAGAGACTGAGCGATACCGACATAATGTGCAAGATAGCTACTTTGATGAACGGTCCACAACCGTATTTTCTGCTTCGTCAGATGAAACGTGTAGTAGGTGGTTTTACACTTGTGTATTTCAATGTCTGCATTGTTAGCAATTTTCCGTTTTGCGCATTTACCAATAGCACATAATTAAATATTCACGAGCAAAGACTTCACCTTTGATACATTACCGAATAGCGAAATGCTGAACTGCTACGGTTCCGCAAGCGAATAAGTAATAATGGTAAAATTACTTATGTTTTAATTTTTCTGTCCAGATTGTGCATGTATTTTGGGGATCTCAAGCTTACAACTTTCCTATCCCGTCTCGTGCGAGTTACTTAGTTTTGGATTCGTATCATTACTGCAACCTGCATGAGAGAACGAGTAGGATTAGGAGTCTCCCTGATTACGATATACGAGCAGATTTCTTTAAAGTGTTTTATTTAGCAGCCAAGATAAAGAAGTATAACAGGTTGAAGTGTGGTATCCTAAGAATGCAACCATGACAACCTGTAAGCTAATAATCCATACATACAACAGACCCTTATATACAAAGTAAACTTATGATCCACAAGGTATATAGTGTGTTCAGGTTACAATTAGTCAACTGGACTAAGAAAAAGACATTTAACGTAGGGAATGTTACGTCTGTATGACCGTGTAAGAGTCAAGATGAAAAACGTTTACGCGTAATCTTTCTCACCTATTCCGTATATGTTTAATTACTGCAGTATGACCTCGCTCTTTTATTCTCAGCACAATATATCGATTAAGTACTCTTAATTAAAAGTATTTGCTGTGGTTCATATGTTTTATGGACAGTGTGGAAATCCAGAATAATTATCTCGTAAGCTCAATTACTTCTACCGGTCATCGAACATCGTAGTTTTGTGTCCCCTATTTATGTGATTACAATATCGTCGAGCTTCAAATTGTCATACGGTTGCAATCTGATCCTCTGGAAGTCGGTAAATCTTTTCTTAACCTATGTTATCCGCTTCCTTTTTAATTAAGTTTCCAAGCTACGTTCATCACTCATCCAAATTAATCCATTATATCGCTTGTTTCGTTAGTCTAATCCCAGGTAGTGTGCACCGTTTAAAAATGGTAGTAATCGTCATTTAGATACCAACTAACATCCGTTAGTTTTTCTTACAACGTTGTTAGAACCTGCTTTTATTGGGGTGCATTAGTATTGAAATAAATAATCAAGTGTTTAGGAAAGATAGGGATTTGTTGATATGAAAGATTTTGTCACTACATTTGACCACAACCATCAGTTAAATGGAACAAATATATAGGAATTTTGCGCTGAAACTTTGTTCCTAAACGAAAACAAGCTAAAATTCAAAGCTGTAGTGCGTTTGGTTTGGACAACATTATCCTGACCTATTCTAAAGTGGTTGTGCTTCGTTTTAATGACCTTAGCTGTCTGTTTAATTGATGCAGTCAGAAGAAAATATATCGACAACAAAACTTCGCTACAACATTTGATTACTCACCTTGTCTAGTCAAAGTTGACAAAGGCGTGCTAATTGTATTTCTTCGATTTATTCTACATTGATGAGATCTACCTAATACATTTGGATCTAGCAACTCACTATACAACTGCGTGATGCATTTTCGCTGAACACTGGCGTATGGTATGCTTCCAACTCTATAATTTCGCCCTTCTAACCATGCAAATAGAGAGGTTAAAGCATTTAGTTACCATTTATGTGGTCTAGCTAATATGATCTAACCGCACATAACGCTGCTGTGCCAGGCCACTTCGCTTTCTGGGTTACGTTCAACGCACTAGGATTTCCATGCTGTGTTACACGTCTTTTCGAAATTTTGAGTAATATTATGGTACATAGGGGTTAAACTGCGTTTTGTTATGCAGTTTTCGAATCATTCTGTTAAGTAGCGATCAAGTTACAAACTTTTCATCACAGATGTTAGCTTGGTAATATCCAGTCTGAGGCGCCATTCACTTCAGACACGGTGGACGAATGTCCAGTATATTTTGTCGCAATCCGCAAATTATCTGTTCCGACTGACGCTGCATCGCCGAAACCACTTGAGTCGTCCCCGCTACTTACAAACGGATAATTATAGTTTGCTTCAACGCATGTGGCTCAGGTCCAAATTCTCTCCAAACACACTGGAGTATATGCGTAATTTGTAGAAAAGACCTATTAGACTCCGCACATCATAACAAATATTTTACTGGCGGGTATTATACCACACTCATATCCGTACTACCTACACCTGTGGTTGAGTAGCTGTGTATGTTTCAAGTCTCTTCTAGCGCTTTGAAACCCGAGACCATTGCATGGGCATGGCAAGCCTGGAACTGCTGCTATAATACTCGCTTCCGCCAGAGCAACCTCGCAACAAACGAAGACTGTCGTCCATGGCCTAAATGAAACAGTCAGTTACACGGACTGGTGATTGCTGCAGTGTTTATCGCCGTAACCTCTTTGTATATAATAATAAGGGTGTAAATTCGTAATGCGCTAGATTTGTGCCCTTAAATTGTTGAAAGTGGGACCACTGAATTCTCACTGGTTTGAAAGTAGTATCATATTTTGGCTGTGTTGGGAATTCCATTATGGAATAAATTACCACCCCCTGAATCTTCCAGGGATTAGGAGGCGTACAAGGGGCAAATTATTACCTGCAGCAAAGTGAAACCGTGTAAAAGTCGGAATATAGAAATGCAGATTATAACCGTAGCGAAGACAGCTCCGAAGAGAATTTTGCTTTTTGTGGCAGTGCTCCAGGCTTGCAAGTGACGCAGCAGTGTTTTAGGTGTCTGACAGATGGATTCTAACTGCCAGAGCTTAACGTTCCACCGCATTGAGTTTGCACTGCATCTTCATTCGCAAATAGCCTTGTTTGTGCCAATATATATTTGTGCAGCCGATAATGAATCCGGCAACGCCAATTAATGTTCGCCAAGTATACACAAGCAACTCAACAGCTTTGAAGACACGAAGCCGGCCAATTAAGATGGTTTCCACCAACTGATTCGAAAGTGTTGGAGGTACGGCTTAACCAAACTTCACCGGTGGCTTTGTCATAAGCCGCAAGGTATTAGTGTTAGCCACTATTGTCGTAATTTATTGGTTCAGTAGCTGGTGGAACCAGGTGATGCGAAGTACTAAGGAGTTGCAATAGCGCAAACCAGGCCAGCTGGTTCTCCACTGTATACTTTGCTAGATAACTAAGTTGAACGTTGCTGCAAAAGGGTCTTATTACAATTATTATGAATTACTGTAGCATAAAATCGACCTCATATACATGGGGTCGACAGGTTCTATCTTCCGGTCAGCCTAGTCAAATGTTTATCTATAAGCCATAGACATGTTGGAGATGGGTTTGTGAACAAACTAGTAGCAAAATCACCGTCTCCCACACCAACCTTTCAGGATTTAGGATTACTCATCAGCTGCGGTTTGAAGTCTATCGATAATACTAACAAACTATGCGGAAGTGAATTGCCCATGACTTAGGCCAACAAAAGCAACTGCTGCACTATCTTCGAGCATAATGCTACTGGTCTTTTTAAGCATACCATCAGTATCAAAGTATAACTCACACGCTTTTATCCAAATATCTGAGTGAGGCACAGATCTGAACAAACCGACACGTAGCTGCTAATTTCACCCCCATTTTGCGAGGTAGACTGTCAAACGGCCAATGTAACAAAACTAACTAGCTGCTGCAAGTCATGTGCTAAGTTTCCAGTAGAACTTAAAATAAAACATCGGATATCACATATGGGGGATTATTCGTTACCAATACCCCTCGGTCCTCGGTACCGGTATAGTGAAGAACTAATGGAATGCTTCCTGTTCGACAGTAGTTTATTGAAATCGCTTTTGGGATTTAACAAAGTCTAAGTCACCTACTTTGTGGATAATGTGATTTAAAACCCCATCGCTTCTTTTCAGTATGTCGTACAACGTGCTATTTTAAAATGTACCATAATAACTGAGGTACTACGGGGAATATTCCCGAGCAAACACCGAAGCTGTAACATATATATACATACATTGTTCGCCAAGTTTTGATTTAATGTTCATTAATTTCTTTCGGTTTAATAGTCTTATTTATTTACTTCTGTGAGGACAATACACGGGATTGGAAAATTTAAAGCTGGTTTATGACATTAAACGAGTTCGACCGCCATACACCCAATTCAATTGCAAACCACGTTTTGTAAGAGTTAGTATATATAGCAAAATAAAACACAATAAACAGTTTTCATTAGTAAACTGGAAAAAAGCAGTAAGTATGCTTTTCTGTGCGCGGAGCGAACGGGTCGAATTCGGAAATATTCTGTATACTCTCACTAACCGCTAAATAAACTGACCGCAACAGTAATCTGACTCATGGTAATTCCATCTTCCTAATAAAACTCTGAGTAGTATATGTTCTGCACTCTTGTTTAAATCCTAGATCTTATGCGGCTGGAGAGTAGGTAAAAGTAAACAATAACTTCTTTGTAAGGCGTACGGTGGATTAGTTAATTTTTTGCCTTAATTTTGGCTAGATTTCACTCAGTAGTTCAATTGTTCACTACTACTCATTTATTCTGCAAGGAAGTCAGGCAATTATGGATAATAGGCGGGAGAACTGGTGTTTACTTAACGCAAAGTTTCAGGGCGTTTTTAAAATAGTAACCGGATATATCTAACGTGTACAAGCATTGCATGTCCTCAACTACATTTAAGTGCTCGTGCAAGAGAGGATATTCACCTCATTATGAGTGGTTACGTTGCCTGGTTAACAAACTAAAACTAAGTTAATAAATTCAGTCGCATATGAAATGATATTATATAAGTTATACTAACGAATATGGAACTTCATGTACATACGTCCGAAATAAAAGTTTGTGTTAATTACATATACTCATTGTTAAATCAGCGGCGGCGTAGTCCAAATCCTTTAGCATGTAGATATACAAAAATATTGTTCCATAGTAAACATTAATTGCGTCCAATAAAAACTGTTCGATAATACTGTATATCATATGGTGAAAGATAATACTAAAAGCCACATTTTTAGATATCAAATGTTTAGCTCACCTCATTTCTTTCATTATAGGAAAACGTCAGACACACTGGGATATATAAAATGCTTTACGACTAGGAAATATCTATTTCAAATGGATTATAGCTGCATAAGCTGACTGAAAATAGCAATGTAAAATTAAATTTATAAATGTTGACAAAATAAAAGTTAAAAACATAAAATTTTTATTAGGTCTGGCATAGGGAACATCGTTTAAAATGTTTCGGCAACTGACCTCCAAAAAGTAAAAATTGCGATTTTCAACTAATTGCCTGAGTTGATATTGGTAACCAACCAGCTATATGTATGATGTTGGAGGAACGAGTATAGTGTGAATGGTAAAAGGACTAACGGCATCAAGTTAAGAAGCCCAGATATCAAAAATTACAGATTTTAACGAGAAAAAGGAGGTAGAAATGCACTGTTTTTGTCACCAGCTAAGACCGGACTCAAGGCTAGTGTGCACACGTGCAAGCATACAGGCAGTTCCATCCCATCATGCAGGACACATTATCCATTAGCTTGGCATCACATTCATGCCGCAACTTCAACAAATCCGCAAGGTTCTTTTCCACGGATTTTCCGTTGGATCTACGCTTCCTTTCACCGTATAACAAGCGGACTGTATTTCTTCGAAAGCTTTGACTTGCTTAATCCGGTTTGCGTTGCGCTTTTAGGGTATTCCTGTGGTCATGGCCAAAGAGGTATGTTTCCGGAAAAATCCGGCTCCTAACCACTGCAAGCCACGCACTTCTCGGCATGGAATTGATATCGTCTGTCGCTTATAGCCCATTTCCTACTTGCTGTGTAGGTCTTGAGCAGCTTTGTCAAATTTTGTCCGTGATGTTCTTGTTAGATTTCCTCTTTATTAGATTTCGCTGCTTGTTCTTTTTTCCTGGGAATCTAGCCTTCCTTGCCACTACAATATGAAAATTAAATACCCCGTCGAAAACAGGAATACATTTTTGGAATTGGTTAAACCAGAATTGTGTGTGCCAAGGTAGTCAGTGCATCAGCATTTTAACTAGCAAGCCACATGTATTTCGACCGCATTATACAAAAGTAACATTCAGTGGCAAAGAAGTTGAAGAGGTGTTTAAAAGAACTGAAAGTCAAGTTAACAATCAGCCCGTAGTTTAAACATCGAAAGGTCTGTTTTTACGCTAAGTAAGGGTAATGTGATGTTCAAAACATCGTGGGTGAAATGGCTTTTTAAATACATGAAAACTAATTTAACAGTTTATTTCTTAACAGTGCGTGCCACAGTTATGCTTTTGAGAGGATCGAAACGCACAAGGTTTTGCTTACACAATTATAGGATTACAGACGTGACTCGCTCAATGACATATCCTCTTGGGCTGTACCCTTGGACGACGCAGAATTTTGCTTTACCATATTGGATTCAACATCTTTCATGTTTGCTGCGTTATATGTGTACCGATTGTTCTCTTTTGCTGTATTTTTTATACGTATGAATTTGTTGCATGTATACTAGTTACTTTTAGAGTTATAATTAAACAGCTTCACCATCTTGAATTTTTTTCTAAAGCAATCTACCCTATATCAGTCAGTCCACCAAATTAGCCAACAGCGTTTGGATTCAGCCTACTGGTGTAAAAGTTATAACGAACGACATCCGCAGAATTGACAGTCACAATGGCATATAATGCTAACCCTCTCTCCAGAAACAAAATGAAGCAATACCACAATTCACTAACTGTTATATGCACTAACTGGACTGAATCAGGGGTGAACTCCATAAAAGAAAACCTACTACATGACAAGGATCTGCGGGAATCCCATTGCCGAATAATAGGGGTGTGAACTAAGCCGGTCAGTATGATACGCCTTGTTCGTCATTCCAGCTCCGAACACTACGGTGAATTGCGGTTACTCCAGATAAGATTTCAGTCAGAAAAGGATGCAGCGGCAGTTCTGTGGTCAGACACTCCACAACGTACCACCATAAGTACTGAACATATATTTCAAGATGTTCTTTGGAGCGAAAGCTAGAAATGCAACCGAAATCCGGATGACTTCTGTAAAAAAATAAGACGAATAATATATTCTTGTTCGCGGTGTCCCAGGGCTAAATACGTTAAGAGAGCTGGAGGCAAAGCGCACGACTGTGATGAATGGCGTATTATCCGTGAAGTACACTCACTTGCAAGCTTTATCACTTATTCGACATCAAACTTATTGCTATCATCTTACTAATAAGGGTGCAATCCACGATTGATAAAATAATTTTCTACTCCGAATCGATGGTCGAAACTGTGATCAAACTGTGGCAGAAAGCTTAAATTGCTGCCATCTGAAATACTTTAAAGGCGATAGACACCGGAGCAAATATAGATAAGGTCATACTGCATAGATTATTAACTAACACAGTAAAGTCATTTTGTAGCTCAGTACGTTGGCCATAATTAGACACGTCGACAGCTGAAGGAGAACAGTACGGTCACCCTCGTTTTAGTGCTGTGAACGCTATGCAACAAATGGAACTCGCCCTAGGGCCTGCATTATTAGGCTTACAAATAAACGACCGGTTGCCACCCCCAGGTGTTGGCATAGACCCTCTAACCACTGACATCTTCACTTGTCTGTATACCAATGCTCAAGGTCTCAGCAAGCTAACTGAACTTTGGATCAATATTCGAACCCACTTTGGGACCTACTTTTGGTCACCAAAACATAGATGAACAAGGAGATCGCTGATGCTGAGATTGCTCTGCTAGGCATGACATTCATACGTAAAGATCTAGCTGGCGGCGGAGGCGGAGTTCTCCCTCATTATTCATCCGATCTCTAGGTTAATATCATCGCAAACCCAAAAACGCTAGTCGTCGATACTCTTAGGTGTCGTATGCACCTAAGGCGTGGTGATGTTTATTTACTAGAAATAAGTAACCGCCCTCCAATGTCCACTTTAGAAATGGATCAGTGAATAGCTTCTCTGAGGAGACGAGTCCTAGCATGTCCACGGAGTCACGTCATTTTGGTAGGGAAATGCAACATTCACGTAACAGAAGTTCTAGCATCGCACACGGAAACAATCCTGGGCTGATTTGGATGAGGTGCGTAGAGATGTACCACAGTATAACTGGGTCACCTTTCCAACGCAATTCCGAACGAGTGACACCATTTGTTTTAGACTTTGCGCTCACTAAGAAGGACCTAATGATCGACACCCGGAACATAGATACATCAGGGCCGTAGGGATCAGGTGTTGTTAATATTTCGTTACAGCTGTTATCGAACTACATTATTGGGAACAACGTGGCAACAAATGTCTTTGAAATTTACGATATACTGTCCAAATTCGTTCAAGAAACCAACTGGTCCTTTATTTCAGAGCAGCCGCCGGAAATCGCTTGTCTGATGCTTGTCACCCAATTCACAGAGCTAATGCCGAATACGGCAGAAAGAAAGGTCTTTTGCACAAAGCAAGTAAACTTTTTCATGATAAGCCCTACTAGCATAACCAAGGCCTTGATTGAATCAGCCTGGTGCGCTTAAGAATTGTGTGCAAGTCATCTGACCAGAAATGCTTGCACAAATCAACGAGACCACTGCGTCAAGTTGATGTGTGAAGAGAAACTCCAGTACCAACAGAGTGTAGAGGCGACATTTAAAACAAAGCCCAAGTAACGGTATAGGCAAGTCAATAACCACCGCAAAGTAAAGCGCGGGATCCACGTTTTAAGCGCAATGGAAGGTCTGACCATACTACACAAGATGCGACCAATTTATTTCTGCAGTATGGCATTCATACTTCCAGAGTAACTCATCACATCATCCGTTTTTGGTAAAGCTCCCAACTTCAGCAGAGTTAAATCACGTATCGTTCACAGTAGCCAATGGGATGAAAACTCGTATGTCATTGCGCTTGCGAAGCTCGACTGGCGTGGACAACATCATACCGAAGGCATTGAAGTTAGCTGTTGGGAACCTTACCGAACCATTAGCTCGGTACTTTTAACGTTGTCGCATCGAAATGCAAATTCCCACAATGTGGCAACGTAGAATAATCACTCATAGATACTAAAGGAATAATCGTACGCATCCTCGAACTAGCGTCCAAGCATTCTCCTCCCAGCTGTATCTAGAGTAATGGAAGGTGTGCTGGCAGAGACCATCAAGGGATACCTTGAGAGCAACATTCTCCTAGTAGCGTAGCAACAAGGATTCGGCCGAAATCATCTTGCTCTACACACTTATCCCTAGTCCTAGCAAAGTTGATAGAGTTAATCCGTACCAGAGTGGGAGTCGACGTCGTCTACTTGAACATTACCATAGCATTCGATCCTCTGGACCACCACATTTTCCTGCACAAACTATGAAACTATGCAATCGGTGACCCTGTGCTCAGTTGGATCCAAAACTTCTTTACTAAACGTCTGCTAAAGTTTAGATACCGCTGCTTTATTTTCGGTTCATTTGACGTCCAATTTGGCGTGTTTCAAAGATCCGTTTTTGGGCCAAGTTGATTCTTCGCATTCATTCATTATATTTCCGAAATACTGCAATCGCATTTGTTACTATTTATGACGTCAAAATTAGGCATGATGTCAAGTAAGCATAAGATGACATGGCATTGCAGAGGGTGGTCAACAGTGTTTATAAATAATCATCAGATAATCTGCACCAGTTCAACGTGCATAATTGGAAAGCCGAATACAACTGGCTACTCACTACAGTCGATTTGATTGTCGACGAAACGTCTCCTCCCTTCGTGTATCTCGTGCCTGAAAAGCCCTTCCTACTAACGTCACCCTATTTCCCACGTTACCGCATTTCAAAAACGCCTTGAGGAAACGCTTTCTAACTTGCATGATTTGATATACTCCGATCCACCTGGAGGATGAATCAACGCAAACCGATACATATGCTTAACGACCCTTTCAGTAAAGTGGTGATGAGGATACATGTAGAAATGTCTATGTGAGTGGCATGGACGTATCAAACTGGGCTAAGTTCTCACATCTGTCAAAGGAAGCAACACACGGGTGAGCATTGCTTTTTCCTTTTTCTTTCTTCCTCATTTACTGAAGTTTGCTTTTTCTCTATACTATTTTGTGTATGCACAGTAAATTCCTATTTCAAACTATCTATATGCATCAGAGCATTTAAATTGGTGGACAATCGAAATGAATATTTACTTATTCCATGATCCTTTACCGTTAAGTTTTAGTCCAACTGTCATACGTAACTTGTAAGGAACATACCTTTTTACCATTGATAAATCATTTTCTATTTTTCGATCATTGGTTAGATATTTATGAATACATTTCCTTAAGTACTTGCTAAATGGCGAATCACATCTCATTTCGAAGAATAGTCAGTCGTAATAGTTTGCTTTGGGGAGAAGCAGACAAAAATATTTTTTGATTGCATTTTATATATGTCACAGACATGCGAGGAAAGTTTATCACGGTGTAATCTGTCACTGTAGCGGAATAAGTGTACCTGACTGGGGTTGGAAGCGCTGCGAACAGTAGACGTTTCTGCTAGAACCATTGATATGTACTCGACATGAAGAAAAGTCAACTCTCCGCCATTATTTGTCAGTGAATATTACACCAATCACGTAAGTGAAATCTTTGGCCCCGGTAATTACAACAGAATCTCAGAACATATGTATTGGAAAGTTAAAACTGGGTAGACTAATTGATGCGCCACTAGAGAAAACGAAGTTAGTATTGTCAGTTATATTTAGTTTTATGGACATTTTCACTTGCACAGTGAAATGTTTTGTCAAACACAAGCTTTTCCTCGTTGAGTGTTAATAACGGAAAAATTATAACATTTAGTGATACTGATGAATGTCAGAAATGTGTCACACTCCTTAGAATAGCATCTCTGGATATGTTGAACGTTTTTTCCAACGAGAGTCTTTTGGAGATTGTAGACTGCCGATCCAAAAACCTGTGCCAATAGATATGCGAAATTTTGCAACACAGTTTACATTATTGTGGTTATAGTAAAAATTTACTTAGGTTAAATGTGGTACTTAAATGAGCGAAATGTTGAAGATGCGCAGATTCTCATTTATTTGGATTCAGATTTACTTCCATATTCAGATCTCTGACTTAAGCAACTTTTTAGTTGACTGGGTGCTAATTCCATGGAATTACCACGGACTAGAATTAACTTTGCCCGTTTTATTAAACATAATGTTTTACCGTTGTGCGTTAGCGGACGAACACACTGATAGTTACATAAATATTCTACTATCTTAAATTATTTCTCAGTGAGATAATTTGTGATGCGTCAATCATGAATTTAGGCGGCTGTGTGGAAGTGCTTTCGATCGTTTATTCCAAACATTGATGTTATAGTTAAGCAGGCCTAACCACCTGCGTTTGTGTTTTCCTCAATTCCCCAAGATGTAGTTCAGTCAAATTACCAAATTATACTAAATTCCGTAACATATATTTGTGTTACATACCTGACTCGCACTGGGACATTAGGACACTGCTGTCCGTCCTTCGCCTTTTTGAAAAATGAAACCATAATCCATGTTAACAATTCTCAATAGATGGCTATTCAAGCTAGAAATTGGATGAATGAATCCTAAATGTTGCACAGTCGTCTTTGAAGATAATGTTGCGAAATATGCATGCTAATTATTCGTGATGTAAATAGCTTTTAACAGTGTATATTTGTCAGATAATATTGTGCAAATCGTTGTAGGTTTGCAAGATGCTGCTGATTAAAAATTTATAGGTCACAAAAGTCCGCCGTTCTATTGCTTATATCAAACAATTCAGAGGGTCAATGTGTAAAGATCAATTAGGCGAAGATGTAAGAAAGTAAGCATGTACTACGAGGCAAATGCAACGACAACAGGTAGAATAGTGAAACGAAAATACTGATTAAAATTCTCTGGCTGGTATTAATTTGTTCTCTGATAATGTGATTAAACAGAAAAGGCAGTACATTAGTTTACAGTAGTCAGCTTCAATATTGTTTGGAAGAAGGGGCGGCTGACCACGGAAAATACTAGTTGAGGGGCTTGGAAAATAGTGGTTTTGCCACCCGTGTACCACTGCTAAATTTATACATGTGCTCAAGGCCCAGCATTATGGGAACATTTGGGTGAAAACTAATACACAAATAAATCGTGAGCGAATCTTTGTATGCACAGTTACGTAGGAGTATCAAGTCACTAAAGTAACTTTCTCACCCTACAAAAATATCCCCTGTTTCGGTTTGGCATCCAAAGATGGCATAAACATTTATAACCTAACAAATGCACATATATAATTCCGTTTTTAGATTAGCAAGCATCCGAGCTTAAGATATACCTACTGCGATATTGGCATCAAAAATACAAAACAAGCTGAATACGGGTTTGGCTAAGTTGTACATATAACCAGTATAGCAAAACATTTTCTAATTGGATTGCGGCGATATTGAAAGAATAAAAATATAAAGTGACACATTATTTAGAACCGCTGCAATAGTTTAATCCTTAACAGCCGCCGCATGTTTGAATACACAAGACCAGACAACGAGGTTGACCTTTGATATAGGGTGGATGTGCAGAATAAATATAACTAAAAATAATAAAAAATTTATTGAATAATCACAGCTTTTCACAAGACAAATATTCTAACTCTAACCAGGAAAAGCACCATAGGATCTTCTCGTCATATGGAGTTTTTTAGGGGCACGCGATCTCTCGGTGCGCTCAGAAGAATCCAATCAATGAACGCAATGACTTAATCGTGTCCAGATCGCGGTAACTTCTGTACCTAGTTAGAAAGGATTGCAGAAATTTAAACCACCAAACTTTGTTTAGAAGCTGATTCCGAAAGACAGCATATTTGATAAGAAAGTAGTTGAACCGCATATTTTCCTACTTCTTGGAATAACCTGAATAATGTCTTGGTTACGAAGGTCGAAATGGGAACTGTGCTACAACCTTAATGTGGATAGATTGCATTGAGTATTGCCACGAATCAAATCGTAAAGCAGCATCGAATAATGCTATATTCCTAGCAGTCAAAGCGACTCGGAGTGGAGTTGCTGACACCGCTCCCGATAGTTCAAGTTAGAATATTTGCACATTAATCGTTTACTTAACGATCGCTGCGCATTATTTCGCTCTACGGTTAGATTTCCTTGTGTAGCCACCAATTAAACTGCAATACTATTAGATGATAGGTGTGAGGAACATAAACCTACAATATTGTTTAAAACCGTATACACCTATTGATAATTATTTGTCATCAACTGTCAGACTCGTTCCGTCTGCTACTCAGTTTGCACAAAATGTTAAAAGCGCAGTAAAATCTGCTTACGATATGGCGCGTAGATGGCATTAATAAAGAATTTTTATTGTGTGAGACCGATACATTGGGTATCAAGCAAATGCGATAAATGATACATGAGTTCTGTACTCAGAACTTCATCATCCATTTGTCACACCATGTCTCATGAGAATTAAAGTCATGTTAATACAGCTGCTTGAATTTTCTAAAGGTCAACCGGTAGGAAGTAGTAGAAAATCCTTATGACATCTGCAAAGTAGAAAGCATACCCTGCATAAAATCCATGCTGAGGTCATTGCCGCAGAAAATTAAGAGTAATGGACCGAACAAACTTATTTTTATAACTCCACAGTTGATTAGACGCAAGGAAGGGTGATGGTCATTTTAGGTGATTATTTGAATTCGAACGTTCACTACGGTTATGGCCAACCTAGTAACGAGTCATAGACTCCAAAAAGTACTCCAATTTTAGTACTCGTTTATTAGTCACCTAATCAGATACACTTCGCGCGTGTAGTAATGCAAAAGTGATTGCATATCCTGCGTCAGTGGAGTTTGAGTTGTTGTGTAAATAGTACAGTTGAAGGGTTGTACATGATCGTTTGTCTAGAAAATCAGCTATCAGCTTCGGATCTATCCGACGTCGGATAGCGCTCGGCGGGCATATGTGTAGCTCCACCTCAGGGCAGGTTTGCTTCGTTTATTACTTTGTACAAATTACCATTTCTGCGTTATTTGTTGTAGTGTTACGTCTAATTAGATGCCGAATTTCGAGTTTGTAAAATTGTGTGTCATCTACATTTGGTGTGGTTTTCAAATACTCAGCTATCATACACAGATCACAATTTTAGTCTTCCAACTTCTGTATTGTAACATTGCTGAAGCGAAGCAAGCATTGCTTCTTGTTTCTAAATCGTTGGACATCGAGCAACCTCAGTTAATTGCTTTTCGTGTCGTGTGAATTTTCATATTTTCATATTGGTCTTACTAATGTGCCATTTTAGAAAGATTTTGTCTGCTTATTTTGCAAGCGGTGCAACATGAGGAACCCTGTAAAGGTCCAGCGCCAGCAATGAAGACCCGGCGTTCCAAGTCTAGGGACTCCGTATGTTTACCGAAAAAAGTTGACACCCAACCACTCCCAAGCTCGAACCGGCCTATTTTCCCGCCCTGTTGTGATTCTCCTGTGGGCTGTCCATCTAATACATTTGGTCCAGCTAATGTGGCTGTGTGGCTTTCGACGAGCGCTAATAATCCGGTGTGCGATAACGCTAGCGAAGTAGACGAATGGTGAAATCGACAAAGCAAGAAGGAGAAAGCAACTACCAGCGATGAGCTGCGTTGCTTTTATGACATTTTGTATGCTTGTGTTAGCGGACACGGATCCTCAGGCTAATTATGAACACAAGGTCCAATATTTAAGGAGTTTGCTTGATAAGCTCTACGACGTGGGTAAACATGGTTCGAGAGTGAAGCAATTCAGCGGTCTTACAAAAAAGAACAGTAGAAGACGGCCTCTACGAATGAGTTTTGCGGACTACGCGAGTCCGGAATTGGTACTATTCCGCCTCCGTAGGTTAAAATATTGACATATACAAATTGCTTCAACTCTGGACCCGTAGGTCCGTGAGAAACTGACATCCGCTATTGTTGCTTTGAAGCGCCTTATCAAAATTCGGCAAATAATATAGGCATTATAAGATTTCCAGTAATTCTCCGGTTTCGCCGAACCAGTGTCAAAGGTTTGATGACACGTCATGCGTGGCCGGCTGTTTCTACCGCGGCCTGCGCGTACAGTTCAAATCTTTTGTTTTATGAACAAACGGAACAACCGATAACAGTTAATTGTCTCTCGTCGTCATGTTACACTAGAACTGGCCGAAATCTGGTTACATCATGTGGCACTACCCAGGGATTCCAGATCATTGGACACTCGTGTTTCCGGTGAGAATGATTAGTAAAAGATCGAGGAGGCGTGCTGCTATACATTCGCTCCTCGGTGAAGGGAATATTAGTAGACATATACCAAAGAGAATATGGGGTGTGCGAGCAGCTATTCTGCTCGATCCGCCCGAGACATTCTGAGCTGTATGCGGGTGCAGCTTACTGCAGCACACGATATAGATGTTTTGATTGGGTACCTCATGTCAGAAGCTACATGCACTGGCCCCGATTCCATGCATATGTGGTATTTTAACTTCCCTCGAATACCGTGACCTGAGGCTCAATTTACCCGCGGGAACTGATTAAACTAGGCGAAGTTCGCGAAGATTATATTTGAGACTGATGTAGCACAAAACTTTTGCCAACTTACGCGTGTTCCATTGCATTTCGCTCCATCAAGCTTGGAGCTATTACTAACCAACTGCGAGTTTCTGAAAGCTAGCGAACACTCGATGGCTTTAGATAGCCGATAGCTGCCCTTCGCCTATTCGCTTCCGCTGGCGCCGTCCTGCAACTATTGGTAGACCAAATTTGATGGCCGCAAACGATCTGGTAGTAAAGCTGACAGGTCACAACCGCAAGATATATCGATTACAAACTGTCGTTGTGTTAAAAATTAGGTGTAAATTGTTATGCGTTTCTTTCCTTTGCTTCAAATACTGGCATGCTGGATCAGTACAGCCGCAGTAGCTCAAGGAACATTATGGCCAATGAACTCAAAGGCGACATGTTTAGTGAAACAACTTATTCCTGGCTGACTTTATCCACTACATGATGCAGCGGAATCGATACAACAGTGCAAGAAATATTTACGAGTCAAATATTTAAAGAACAGCTTGTCGTTTCAGCGAAGTCGGCCCCTAGGAATGCTTTTGTTAATGTGAAGCAAAGTTTTAGGCCCGCGGGTGACTTAGCCGCGTGAAAGAATTGGGTGAACAGTCTCTGACTTCCAGCATTTAAATTGCGTCCAACTGGTGGCGCACTTCTCTACCGTATTTTAATGCTGTTATGTATGTTTGCAGAACTCGACGTGAGAAGATCCTACGGAATTCGAGTGCCTGAATTACGATGTGAAAGATGGCTTTAGTCTAGTCTCTAGTGTAACCGGCACGAAGAATGACGGACCCCAAGGCCTCCATCTTCTAATCTTAAAGTCCACATCGGCCAACGACTCGCCTGCTGTGATTGAACTAATCAACAGATCGTTGTCTGAAGTTGAATTACTGAGCGACTGGAAACGCTGCTAGTAAAGCCGTATTCGAAGGGCGGTGATCCGAAAAATGTGAACAATTAGGGGCCAATTTTTCTGACCTCTGTTTAGGCAAACGTGATCGATAAGTTTTTAAAAATGTTGGTCTCCAGCTGTTAGAGTTTAAAAACAATATTACACCGGCACAGCACAATATCATGAGGGGTCAAAGTTTAATCACCAACCTCCTGATGACACGGCACGGATGGTTGCAGGCGCTGAACCGGCTGGAATCAGAAGACGTTATCTACGTTACTTTCAATAAAGCTTTCATGAAGTAAAGCATGACATATTTATCCACAAGCTGAATATGAGCGCACAAGTACATGAGTTACTTCCTGCTTGGAAGAAATATGCGGGTAATGATGAATAGCTATTTAACGGACGTGTATTCCCCCACTAGTAGCATAAATCAAGTCACATTAATGCTCCGTTCATGATGCATAACATTAAGTGTCTTGGCTTCCTCCGTCGCTCTGTGCATTTTTTCATACGACTTGCAGATCTGGATAGATATTGATTTTCTAGTTGACCGCGACGTTGATCAACAGGAGCTCTACCGCATATCCCTGCAGTTTGCAAAATTTGATCTGCCAAACAACCCGGTCAAATCGTCAGTTATGGGTCTAGATAAGATGGTAATTGGCATGTGTACACCATAGCCGGCCAACCGCTGCGTCCGACTAGCTTGTATA
>CALYDF020002147.1:0-25412 GCA_944474145.2 Dicrocoelium dendriticum | reverse complement strand
GGACGCTCACAAGTGTATCAAGAATTATGAGAGCTGTCTGTATGAAGAGCGAGCCACTTGTTCGCAAATTTTAGCAAAACAACTGACTGAACCACCACACATAGAAATAGGACTCAAGGCAAGAAACATCGGAATAAAGAAGCAAACTACTATCCACGGACGGATGTTAACTTTGACCATTCGCCAATGCGGGAGTGACAGCCATTTTTGGATCAGAATCACTTCTATGTGTCAGGCGTTTTATGATTACTTTTTGCGTCTAGAAGGGCAACGTTCACAGTGGCAATTATTTTATGTGGTGACATGATTCTGTGCCTGTTGTAATTGATTTGCTTGACCAGATTTTTTAGATATATATACTGGCTACAAGTTTATATTTTTGTCTCGCTCCCCCTGAAACATTCGCCTCTTCAGGATTCCACTAATAAAATTTCGCGGATGTACGTTGTCTTGTAACATGACACACCAATGGTTATCCTCGTTTCCTTTGGTTTGCGCAGTGCGGCGTTCTGTTCCTTCTTCCCTACAAATGGTTTTCAATATTTGCTTTCGTTTTGGTTTTGTGGTTTCGCTGGTGATTACTATAGTAAAACAATACGAATTTCAGAGCTTCATTAGATTTACCCATATATGGCATACCACGTCTGTTCCTGTAAATCAAAATGTCCAAGAATGGGGTTTGTATACCTCAAAACCAATGGTAAAGGTTTGACATTTATGTGTTGATTATTTCGTACTGAATTGTATTTCCTATTAAAAAGCTATGGTTCATTCGGTAGAATGCCATGGCGCTACAGTTGTTACATTCTGGCCTCAACAATGCGCCCTAATATTGGCAGGCCCATAGGCGTTTCTTGTTGCCGTTGATGCATGTGTTCATCAAAAGAAAAATTAATCGTCACGCAGTGGTCAAACGGTTTCGACACACGTTCCCTTTTCATGATCATAGCTATACCGTGTTGATTACGGAACAATTATCTTACGGTCTTTATGGCAACTTCCTGGTTAATCGATGTGTATGGATTAGTGACTTTGAGTGATAGGTATTTTCTCCGTGCTATATCTTAACACCCAAGATGTCCGAGGAAATGTTTTTCATTATTTCTACTTTTATCAGATCGTGCAATGAGGGATTTTCATTTTGTACAAAGTTCTTTGTTGCTTTGTACCACTGTGTTCTTGGTAGCGAGCAGTTTGCTCAAAGTACGGCTGCCTTTGTGTACGTTCTGTAACCCATGGAATTGTGCAATGTTGTTTTCGTGGGATTCATCTTCCATTCATATTTGTTGGTAATCTGCTTTGTTGCTTATAGTTGCTTCTGGGTTTTAATGGTTCGGGTTGGTAGTTTCCAGCTGAGCCCTCCATCGATAGCCGTGCCGGTTTATGTTTGCTTAACCTTTTCAATATAATCCGGTGTACCCACTGCCATGCGTATCCAGCTCAATGATAATATTATGACATTTTCTTCTGTCTATA
Organism: Dicrocoelium dendriticum; assembly: GCA_944474145.2. Classification (NCBI taxonomy): domain Eukaryota; kingdom Metazoa; phylum Platyhelminthes; class Trematoda; order Plagiorchiida; family Dicrocoeliidae; genus Dicrocoelium; species Dicrocoelium dendriticum. Next base: position 23,936 of record CALYDF020002147.1, on the reverse strand, counting down.
ACACGTGAGCCTCCATATTTTCCTCTGGAGAGATAATGGGGGTTTGGTGAATTTGTGCTCAGCTCATGCTGACAGCCCATTTGTATTTAAAAACGTAGGAATATAACTGAGCTTAAAATTAAGCCTTCTGCTTAACCCGTCCATTTCAATCATGCCTATTGCACGACGCTGTAAATTGTAACCAATCATGTGCAACTAATATGGTGAATCTTCTCCCTGTGCACTCTCAAATAAGCGCATAATATTGATTTGCGCTGGTTTCTTATGTTGTTCCTTCAACGTTCCATTACGAATTCAAGCGCTGCGTATTTTACTATACACAGAAATAAAAATTAATTCCACTATAGTCCATGGCTTTGTTTATACTTACGAAGGCGAATATGGGCCGCCATTATCATATATTTGACCATATGCTTCTTATAATATTCCTCTCCAAAAAGCAGTTATATCGATGGCATAAAGTCGGTCCGCTCCGTTACAATCTGACGCACTTATAAAGCCAACTCGAGAGATGACGATACGTTTGCAACAACATTACCAAACTCAGCAAACATTTTGTCTAACAAACAAGAAAAATTAGTGTTGTGTCCAGAAAAAGCGGAAGACGGGAGTAGCAACGGAACTTATGTATAAGCCTATCTGCACATACAAATCTCACAGTGAAATAGATAGATGTATAGAAATGCAACAAATCAGATACAAGAACACATGAGTTATTCAACACATGGTAAGTACGCGACGTGAGTACTCTAAACCAACTGAGGACAAGAATAAATCAAATGAAGGAAATATTCCCCTACTTCTATTAAACAATATGAACACTAGGTGTCCAAGTATGATTTATTTTAACGTTTTCAACCCGAAGAAGTATCATGGGGTGTACGTTATTAAAACATTTTGAATTACAGAGCGAAGCATCCGATCGGATCGCCGCAAGTTCGTATTTATTTTGCCGAGCGCTGTATTGATGTTGTGTTGTTTTTCATAAAAATAAATTGGGAAAACGCTGTACGCAGTCGTCTTGCCATAATCCTTGTTCCATCAGTCAAGTTGTGAGCACCTGGCTTGAACCCAGACTCAACACGGGTCAGGAGTCCGATCAACTTCCTTTTCCTCCCGGAATACGGTAGCCTCACACGATCCAGTATCTCTAGGGGATCCGCTTCCCCAACGCGTCTATACTTAATTTGGCAAACAACCCGTCCTTCGTATTCTATCTCAGCAATGCTTTCGTCAGATGTTAAATTTCCATTTGCTCAAATTCGTGTGTTTCGACTTAGCATTAGTTCTGAGGGGACACTTAACGTTGCAGTATGTGGAGTAGTTCTTGTAAATATAAGGCAGATACAAGCACATCATTCTAGAATACTCAGTAAAGCTGAAAGACTCATAGCAACTCTCACTATGCGATTAAGTCTGTTGATAATCCCCGTCGCGACAGGAATATTAAGTACATGCCCTGAGTGTCTGATATCATTGTGCCTTAGGAACTCGGTGTACACTTTAGGTCGAAACGATGAGCAGTTATTAGTAACTCTTACATCTGGCAACCCGTAGAATGCAAACAAACAGCGACGCCAAGTTATGATAACAGCTGAAGTTACATCCCCGCAAGCATAACCTGTGGCCAATTACTGAAGTAGCAGTTGGTACATATCAAGTTTTGATTCTGTGGATTTGTATTACCAGACGTACCCATAATACTGATGGTATATTTTGCTCATGGATTCACTGGATACGCGGTAGGTTGGACAGAGCATTCGAAAGTAGTAACCCGAACCAATAAAACCCAGAAGAATCTATAAGCAACAAAGCAGATCACCAACAAATAAGAATGGAAAATGAAATCCCACGAAAACAACATTACACAATTCCATGGTTTACGGAACCTACACATTGGCAACCCCACTTTGACCAAACTGCTCGCTACCAAGACCACAGTGGTACAAAGCAACAAAGAACTTTGGACAAAATAAAAATCCCTCATCGACCGATCTGGGAAAAGTAGAAATAATGATGAACATTTCCTGGGACATCACGCGTGATAAGGTATGGCGCGGAGAATTTACTATCGTTCAAAGTCACTGACGCATACACATTGATAAGCAAGAATTTGCCTAAGAGTCCGTAATGGAATTAGTCCGCAATCAACGCAATATACATATGATAATAAAAACGGAACGTGCTTGAGAATTGTTTTACATTGGTGTAGGGATTTATTTCTTCTTTCCTGGACAAAATACACCAACAGCTTTATGGACACTTTATAGGCTCCCTCTTATCAGGCACAACAGCTGTTCAGTAACTGCGAATACTAGTAAGGCACTGTCACCATAATCAGCACACAAGCACACAGATTTGTACCAAACCAGGGACTACGTTATCACTGTTTCATAAGACCTACTACGAGTGGCTTCAACATGAAATTTCAATACTTTATCTAAACTAGTGTTGGAATGATGCACGTTTTTTAATACTAACTCCACTTCGAGACTGTAACCACAAGATAAGGTGAATGGAAATTCAGCCGATTAACCTCAAGGAAGAATACTCGTATAGACATGATGAACCAGGCAACCTTCAAAAACGTGTACTCTCATTTCGGTTGCCGATTACATCAGTTAGTTTGTGCAAAGACAGTGAAATCATCAGATCTGAGGGGCAGTGAAAGCGCTAAAACCACTATGAAAATGGCGGCAAAAATATTGGTAATAGCTGCATACTCTGATCAAAAGCTTTGGCGGCACACCATACATTAGATCCACCTGCAACAACACACAAGCTATTTAGAAACTGGTGAATTCCGAAGAGAAATGCTATGCTTCAGTTCAAACGGAGATGGCGGCATCAAAACCGATTGTAAAACGAAGGTGTTGTTGTGCATGTGACCTCTAAAATGCCATTACAACGAAGTATTTGTGATGAGTAGCAGAAGCACCAGTAAGCGACGCTATACACAAAATGCCTGGTTGACCCTATTCAGAGTAAAAGACCAGTTCACGCATCCAACCCTTATGCAGAATTAAACTTTTACCGGGTGAATTAATATTCCCTGTAACTTAGACGGATCACAGCCGTAAGGTGATCTACAGAAAGCACCAGTGTTAAACTTCATGTTAATTTGCGCTTCGCTTTCGCGGTGAAGCCATGGAATTTGCGCTTTTTGCCTATGGTGTCTGGTTGCTCTAGCGATCGTTGATATTCATCATATCCAATGAATTGATTGCTGATGTAATTCCGTAATCTATTTGGATTTCACTCCGCCTATCTGCGTGCGTGGGGAAAACAGGTATCTTGGCTTCAGCGAAAGAAATGCTCACTGTATGACGCTGTATTTTGCTTGTAGCGCGCGACAGCGAATCACGTCAATTGTGCAGCGCACATGTTCATTTAACCGAGCATGAAATGCAACGTTTCGTGTAATTTAATACAATTCCAACTATGATTATCTTGGTGCTGTACTGAGGTTGCTTACACCAAAATCTCTATGTAATATGAAGCATTTGAATAGAGTTCAGTGAGTGATTGGAACAAAGCTGATTCTGCTAAGTCTAGACAACAGGAAACAGGCCAATTTGATTAACACAGAAGCCACATGGTTCCCTACAATATTTGAATCTCTCCGAGATAGCCTGATTTCGTTGGGCTGGTCAGCGTACTCCGCCTGAGTGGCGATGTTGCGGAGCCTCAATTTGACGGACAATCTGCACATCAATCTGCTCAGTAAGTGGGCTTGACGTAGTGTCCACTAACAGAAAGAAACAGCGCGGTGACGGAAATGATCTGCGTGCCGAATAACTACCATACCGTCTAGTAGTGCCCCTTAAGTAGCATGTTTGCCATTTCACGCAGCTATCCAGACTGCATGGTCGTTTTCCTGCTGCAGGCACGTAGCCTCTGATATGGAAATTTTATTGCTGGCCTCGTCTCTAATCTACATCCAAACATCACCTTAGCGGGGTCCTTACCTGTTGTTTCGATTGGTGTGGACCGGTAACCGAATATGATTTTGTACAACTTTGCTCACCATCGAGCTTGCGAAAGTTTTCATTGACGCTGCTTAAAGTATTTGAGTTGCATGTCAGCTTGTTCACTGAAAACTTGGTGAAAATATGTTGCGATGTTAATGCATAATTACCACACTTCTTTTTGTCCATTTCGTGTGAGCGACTTGCCCTGGAGCGGAACTTCAGTCTTCGTCGTTCCAACGTTAGCCACATTTCAATGGTGCTGATGAAAAAAAATATTTATATATATATTTATAACTTGATGATGTTTTATTTCGTCAGTCCTAGTGGAAACGCATTGAGCACTAGAATAAATACAGATTAGATTCTCAAACTTAGATAGGTTAGATGTTGGAGATTGCCGATCAATTTGTGGTCAACCGTAATGCTTCTTAATGAGCAAACAACAAGTCGTCTGTAGCTTGATTTGGCCAAGGTGGGTAAAATCACTCGTTTATATCTGCATCTGAATAGAGAGAACGAGCCCTTGAGTAAAGCTCCTGTGAGATAACATTTAGTTTTGTTATTTCAAGTGGTTTTATATCTTTCCTTGCGAATTCTCTGCGTTCTGAAAAGAAGTTGGGACGGAAAACATTTCGATTTTACGCCAATGATCTTAAACACCTGTTGCCGTTGCCTCCAACTAAACGAAGAGTCTTTTAATTCTTGGGCCGAATGCTTTATAATTTGCTGAGAGAGAAAGTGTTTGTTAGAGACAGCGCTATGATGATGTCAACGGAAATTGTTTCACAAATGAAACCTAGGTTCCAAATGGTGCTCCATTGTTTCAATAATTTTGTTGGAAACAAGCACTAGCCAGACATCAAGCAAGATTGCGTTCAAACGATCCCGATTGCTATGATTATTCGCGAAGTTCCATTTCTACTTTTGTGCGCCCCAAATGAGATCAGAATTGATGCCAATCTCGTATGAACCTTGTTGTAGCTCACTTGAAAACAGTATTATGCTTTCTATATCAATGGCAAAGTCTACTGCTGCTCAAATAAGCATGGGTTTGTCGTAATGTTCAGAGTTGAGTTGACAAGTTACAACTGCTAGGCTTGTAGGTTTGGCTTTGTCCTCCATGAAAACGCACAATATTTTCAAGTGGATTTTGTCTAAAGACTTTTTTCTTCGTTGTATGATGGCGGTACCTTCAAGAAACTTTTACACACAACAGCCAGGGCACAAGTAATGAATCCCGCTTGCTCCTAACTGTATGATCTGATGGCCAGTTGTCCCGACGTTCTCCCAAATGATCCTGGTCCACCGAGTAATTTTCTATTTGAGTTAGCGGTATTTATAAGAGAAGACACCGCACAACTGGCATTTCGGAGACTTTGAGGCAATTCTGCACTTATGATTAATGTTTCAAGCAGGTTTGTCCCGGCAGAAGACTTTTGAGCAGCAGATAGAGGGACCTAAGGTTTGGCGGCCCCATCCTCGTTATAGGGAACATTTTTGAGACCGGTGGATTTCGACCGAGTACACGCATCAAGTGGTGTCAGATTTCGAAGTCTTGAGTACCGTTTGACTATCAGAGCCATGGTTTACTCCGATCGGCGCGACCCAGATTGCGTGGGGCATAGGTGAGATTAATCAATCTTTTGAATCCGTCCCAGCACCGACTCTAAATTGAACGTATTGCGAAGGACGAAATTTGTGCTCTGAACATGTTCTGTCGGGTACATTGCCTTCTGTGGAAACAAGATTGTAATCTCTAATTCTCCGACAGATTTGCACCGAAAGTATCAAGCTAGACGTTTAACAGTGCAGGTAAATGAAGATTGCCCAGCGTTTTAACTATGTCCTTTAAAGCAGGTTTGAGCCGTCGCTGTTAACGATACTTATGAAAAGAAAAATGTCTACTACACCGTCGGTTTGTTCTGTGTACGTATGTTATTCAGCCTGGGTCGATGTCAAAACCAGTACAGGAAATACTCGAATAGTGAAAAACTATGAGCGAGCTTCTGAGGCAACATATTGAATAATAATAACCTCCAATTCACTAGTAGTATAGCAGGTATCTTATAATAGTTTCAAATGGTATAGACAAATCGTCTAGTGAGAGGAATTCATGAACTTCGGAGTCAAGTCACTAACAACCGCTAAGTTGATAACCTGCGTGGCGGTGGAAGATAAGTCTATTCTATCTCGTTAGCTCAGAAATTATATACTCCAGTCTCCATGGCTTAAAGCCTGAAGCATCTGGCTAGCATTTGTCTGGCTGTTACGGTCATGCGATCGATCCCTAGTATTGGACCGAGGGATTTTGCAACGCTGAAGAGCCCTACTGGGGAGAAATGTGTCTCCTGCTATTCGGGGATAAAGGCTGTGCTCTGTATCTTTTGAGCCTATGGCAGTAAACATTAAAAGAAATAAAATGACTACTTTTCTTTAAAAATATGATATTTAACCTCTCCTAGTTTTAAATGCCATGTGCGTAACGTATTTGTAATTAAGTCATGGCCTTTAGTAGGTTAGCCACCGTCATCTCTTAAAGTAGATACCTGCAAAGCTGTGGAAGGTAGGTCCCGCTATATTCCAGTTAGCTTGCAAACTGCTTGGCTAGACAGAAATCCCATATTGCTCAGTGGCTTAATCTGCTGGCTAGTTGATATCTGCCTTTGCGGTCATGGTTCAATCCACAGTAGGGGCCGGGACAATGCGCACAAGTCACGAGCGCCAATAAAGCGAAACTCGTCTCGTGTTTTTCCGGACTAGGTTGTGCTCGGTACCTAGTGAGTTACTAATTTTTGCATGATAATCAGCTGTTTGTGACGGTATATTGTCTATGCAAGATGTAGGCGCTTTGACCATGAATGTTTGATTAGGGCATTAAGGTTTTCAAGTAAGTCCCCCTTCTCTCCCTCTTCTTACGTCTTATTCCATAAGTCCCCATGGTAGTATGGCAGTGAAGCATCAATTCAAATGGTTGATATACTGCTGCTGATAATGATGATGATGTGTTACTTGGACTAGAATAGTAAAAATGTTAAAATCATCCTACTCATTAAACATTGAAAACCAGGACTCTCTTATTCTCAAATGCCATGGACTGTGCCTAGTGATAGGTAGTCAACGACCTACGGAGGCTGGCCACTGTCATTTGCTTAGGTAGAAACCTGCGTGGCATTGGAATGTAGGTCGCGCTATATCCAAGTTGATTGCAAATAATGTATCCAAGCTGAGGTTCCTTCCATCTCAGTGGATTAATCTGCTTGCAATTAAGCATCTGCCTCTAGCGTTCATGTTTTTTATCCGCAGTAGGGTAGCAAGGGAATGCGCACCACTGACCAGCCCCAATGGGGCGAAAGGCGTCTCGTGCTTTGCCGGACTAGGCTGAGCTATGCATCTCGTGAGCTACTGGGAAGAAAACATTAAAGCAATTGAAATCCAGCTTTATCATAAATGAACAAAAATTTATCATCTCATAGTTTCAAATGCTGTGGACCATGCGTCAAGTGGGAAGAATTCAAGACTTTCGGAGGCTAGCCACTGTCATCTGTTAAGCTCGTGACCTGGGTGGCAGTGGAAGATAGGTCGTGCTATCTCCAATTCAGCTTGCTCTAACGACGTCCCCATGACTCTATGGCGTAACCTAGTGGTTAGTTGGCATCTGCCACTTGCGCTCGTGGGATGGATCCTTAGAATGGTAACGGGAGGATGCGCAGCACTGAGAAGCGTCAATAGGGATAAAGGAGCCTAGTATTTTGCAGACCAAGTTGTGATATGTACCTCATAAACTACTCTAAAAAATCAAGAGAAATTATGATCCTTCAAATATTTAGTACTACAAAATGTACCCCAATATACTTTCGAATGCTATGGACGGTAAGTCTAGTGAGAGGAATTCATGACCTTCGGATGCTAGCCACTGTTATCTGCTAAGTTTGTAAACTACATGGCATTGGAAGATGGGTTGTGCTATACCCCAGGTAGCTTGCTACTTTTGTAGCAAAGCCGACGTCCCCCATAGCTTAATAGTTAAACCAACTAGCTAGCTTACATCCGATTCTAGCGATCATGGATCCAAACCTCATTAGGGCACCGAGGGAAGGTGCATCACTTACAAGCTTCCTAGGGCGAAAGGTCTTGTACTATTCCCGACCAGGCTATGCTACGTAGCATGAGAGCTACTGGGACGAAGACATTAAGAATTAAAATTCTCCAACTCATTGTTAATAAAACATGTAGAGTCTCCTAGTTTCGTATTCTATGGACGAAAAGTCTAGTGAAGGGAAGTAATAACCTTTGGAGGCTAGCCACTGTCATCCGCCAATTTATTACCTGTGTGGCAGTGGGAGATAGGTCGTGCTATATCCAGGTTAGGTTGCCATTCATTTAACCAGGAAAACCTTCTCCATGGCTCAGTTGTTTAAGCTATCGGCTTTGCTTTACAAATGCATCTAGCGGTCATGGTTCGTTCCCTAGTAGGGACAGAGGGAGTGCGTATCACTGGTGAGCCTCCATAGAGCGAAATGCGTCTTGTGCTTTCTGGACTAGGTTGTGCTATGTAGCTTGTAAGGTACTGGGACGACTACATTAAAAAAATTGAACATCTGCCTACTCATTATTAGATAGTCTCTTGTTGATCATGTTGGATGTACTCCTATGCTGATTTCAAGCACAATACCTGCTCTTCTATACCTATATGTACATCATATGGAGGTGTCGTTATGACATCTGATGTTTTAATGCGTGACGTTAGGTACGTGACCATGGCATTCTGCTCTGCACTTATTTGGACCTCTGGAAATGTTGCTTTCTCTTAAGGTGAAACAGTACCTTGGAGGTATGAGTTCGTGAATCTCCAACAGATGTCATCCAGTTTGACACGAACTATCTCAGAGCTTGGTATTATGACCCCGATTATTTTGAGTATTATCAATAATATCACACGTCTTATAATTTCGAATAGCTGGATCCACAGCGATTACATCGTAATGTGGACAGCGAGAAATACACAACTAGAAAGCACAGTGCTTCAAGAAGTACTGGATAGGGTTTACACTTCGTCAATCCAGCATCTACTTCGGTTTAATGTTGATAAATGTGGAATGCTGCAAGTACCGAACTAGGTGGTGCATTCTGCACACTCTATCAACAAGGATATTCAAGTGTCTTCTGGCGTAAAGTGCCTGGGCGTTTTCGTCCAGGCAATCTTGGATGTACGAATCAAGTCAGAACGGTATCATTAAGAAACATCTAACATTTGGCGTGCCTTTAGATGCATCGATTAGTTGTCTTAGTAACAGCTTTCATGCTCACACATGCTGGAGACGCGATACAAGTCTGAAAGCTATGGCTAAAGAATGATTTCACCGCATTAGAGATATTTAATTTAGGCCTACAAGAATGTCAAAAGTTTGTGATGTTTGCCGTATTAGCAAAGGCTCCAAGTGCTCGTGGTCTTCGGTGGACATTATCAACGATTGCTAAGGGATCTCATTTTGACATACCGCATTTTGAGAAATCCCAACCACAACTTACGCCATTTGCAATAGCTCAGTCACAGTAGTACTTTGAGAGACTAACCTCTCGAGAATGCACAGCAGTGCAGTTGTTTGGAATGTAGTCGGAATTTTTCCCGTACGCGTTTACAAAATCTGGAATGCTCTACCGGAATCTGTCATCTGTGCTCCTACGCTGGTAAGTTTCAGAGCCCCGGATGACCGTGCACTCATTCCGCTACCACATCTCACTTGTGACATTAACCACGGATAGGCACAAAGTTCCACCCTCGTCACCTCCCATATGTGTCTACCAGAATGCGATACCACTTGTTGGTAAAGTCCTATTAGTTGCCAGTCGTTTAGAAAGCCTTCGGAATTTATGCTTTTTGCGCAGTTACGATACTTGGAATACCGTAACCAAATCTGTTCTTCGTACTCCCACACCGGTAGAGTTCAAAACTCGAGTTGACTGTGTAATTCTTTCGATTTAGCATGTCACATGACTTACGGCCCACGCTTAAACATGAGGGTCTCTTAGAGATTTCATTGCAGATAATCTCCTGTAGAAATTTCCACTTTTTCACCTCTGATATGTGTTCACAAGGACGCCCACAAGGTTTAGTAACAAATCATTTTTGTCGCTAGTTATCGACTGACTAAAGATTTACAATTTTGGATAACAATACTTAGGTGGACCCATTGGTGTGAAGGCATTTGTTAAACGTTTTTCTACATCATCTATGTTCATCATGATCACCCTACGGGACCCGTTTGAAGAATGTAATTTTTTTCTACTAAATGAGAATGACTTTCAATGGCCTTCCAATTTGCTGGGTTTGATGCTCTCAACTTTGAGCGCATTGCAGCAAAAAAGACATTGCGAAGTATCCACAACTTTGTTGTCAAAATTGATGAAGCCGTATTGCAGAAAAAATTCACTGTAGGAGCGCTTTTTCTTTTAGACATGGTTCCTTCAAAATGTTAGGCAGTTATGTGTTATATATATATATGATATTTTTTACTTACTGTAGGTGACATTGCTGTAAACGATTGAAGATAAACTCATTACTCTATATCTCAAACCATTACATTAAAGCACTCACTTACTAGCCTTGGTGAGCTGTTGAACTAATAGTCTAATCTAAGCACTCAGATATTCGTTGTGTTCACCTAAGTATATGTATTTATGCAGCATCTTAATAATGGAATTGATGACTGGAATTATGGACACACAAAGTGAGCTCGGCACTATAAGCTTACGCTACAATGTAAGCTAAATTTTCTGTTGCTAACTTCGCTTCAAATTGTTTGTTCCGCAGCCAGCGAAAACAAAACAACTGATGGTAAGTCACATGCATGACACAGCGCATTCAGCTTCATACACAACTCGGAAGCATGAGCCATTGAATCACATTTTCGACCTGAAGCAAACACCGATGAATTAGCAGGTTATAACCGCTTAACCACGATTCTGTCATTGAAGCCGTCCAAATCAAACCCTTATGCGTGATTTTCAATGTCGGCAAAGCGGCAACAGCCCCATTTAATTTTGTATCACAAATATATATATATATAGTGTGTGTTTTGAGGTTTCTTCATACATCTTCTAAGGCAACCGTGATAACACTGAACACGTGAGATTAGTAGTAAAATCTATAATGGGTCCCACTTTCCTGCCATTTACTTCCCTCGTAGTTTAAATTAGTACTTATGATTAGAATAATGGAGTAAAATTCATACACCTCAGCCATCAACAGACAATTGTGCGGTCGGCGTCACGAGTCAAATAATTCCACTCTTTCGAAAGCAGCTTGCCGAATGTTAAATAGAAATCAGATTAATTGCACCGCTTCAGTCTATCTTTATACCACATTTGTTTAACAGGGCAGCCCTGTTCCTACTTCGCCTATGGTTTGAAGAAAGTCAGCTACAAGTCTACTCATTTACTGGTAATAAATAAGGCACCGGAGCATGTTACTCGTGAAAACGCCAACTCATGAGTTGGACCATTTTAGTACATCCGCAATTAATGCTAATTACTTTTACAACTGTTATGAAGTGATTGCTTAATCGTGTGCACCTTTGACAGGATACATTCTAACTGGGCCGACAGATACAAACGTGTGCAGAAAAGTAAGTTCACTGAAAATCCAAGCCATTGTCGTACGTGGGCTATCCGATTGCAGTAACGAATTCCCGTGAGTTTTCAAAGGGAAGCCATTTTCAAAATTTGCAGAATACAGGGGCTGAGAGTTGTTCTCCCATGTATTTACATCTTACACGCAACCGAAACTTCTTCTTTGGTTCTTTTTACAATTAATACACAGCTTCGGAAGATAAAAGGATTCGTTGATGGAAAGTTCAACCCCACAAAATGCACAAAATTGGGAGAAGACGTGGAGCCAGGTCCAAAACTGAAGCGGATAGTGCAATATAGCCTGGATGTACATCAAAAGATTTCAACCACTTTTGGTCCACCGGAAAATTCACTGATGTTCGTCATCGAATTAAATGACGGTGAATGCCGTTATAATGGATACTGGAGGCAATAATAATAGTAACCAGCTATTACGTCTGCACTAATCAAGAGTGGCCAGTGAGTGTGTACCATTTCCCTAAATAACTAGCGCGAAGTTTGCTCAATCTTATGTATTCTTACATTATTGTTTTGCATTTCAGGTGACCATATTGGTGAAGGTGCATTTGTAATCACCATAGTTGTTCCGTAGTGTTCTTTATAACAAAATACATTTGGCACAACACATGTGTTTCTATCCTTAATAATCTATCCTTGTCCATATCCCACCAGATTTGTAGATCTATCAAGTTGAATCGATTAACATATACCCTACCATAGCTCAATTAATCAGACACAAAGAAAGTTATTCATAACTTTAAACCGTACGGGAAATCTGGACATTTTCATTCACAGCGCAACGAATACTTTTGCTTAGTAGGAGTTCAGGAAAATAATAACGCATTACGTCCGTTGATGCATAAATACTGAACCCGCCGACACAATGACGTGAATTTTTTTGTAATCGCGCGTTAACACGACATATCGCCAAGTCTCAGTTGGAATTGCAATGCTGGTGAAGACCCTTACTGTGTGATTATTTTGACTGTCGAGATTGGTAAAACTCGTGAACCAGAGAAGCTGTAAGACCGCAAGTTAAAGCAGCCTAAACGAGCAATCCAATGGGGTAGATTTTAAGGAGCCCAGCTGGGTTTACAAATGTTTCTGAAACAGAAATTATCTAGGCGTTCACTTGCTGGTAAGTGGCTGTCTGTAGTGCACAACAAGTAAGTATACAATATTAATTACCCCAGTTTTAACTTTTGGAATACCCTGCGCCTCTTTGGATGATAGCAGTTAAACTCAGCTTCGACCACGGTTTACCCTGAAGCGAAACCTGATCAAAGCATTCAATAACCTTAAGCAGCTGAGGGGCCATATATTGCTACTTCGAAACGTACTCTTGAGACGGAGCAAATTGCTTGCGATTTGCAACTGGCAAGCTTTTTCTTATTGGCGGTAAATTGATCAGTACCATAACTTGAGGTATCAGCAATGTAGAGGCAATAAGGTGGATAGTAATTTAGAATACGAAATCACATTTATGATACTGTGGCTCAGAGGTCAATTGCTACCCATTGGATAGACAAATAAAAGGCTGAATCTAGGTGAAGGTAAGAACACAGAATGTAAACTAAGCAGCACTTCAGCATAGCGAAGGATGGCAATGAGACACCAAAAGTAAAGGTAGGGGAAATGTATTTGCGTGCAGATTCTGCAGATGACTGAGTGTAGGAGTTCGCGATGTGTTAGAAAGACAGTTCCTTGTGCTAACTCAAAAGCACATGAACAAAGTTTAGACCATTAAGTCGCGTAGTTCGTTATGTACATGATAAGCTTATTGGTTCAAATATTTTACACAACAGTCTTCGATCAACATGTGGAAAGCTGCGGATAATTTATTTCACATATTTTTCTAAAAAAACCGGCTGTGCCGTAATGTCACCAAACCGTAAATTCTCCTCACTCATTTACAGCAAAATAATAAATATGTATTAAAAATAATACTTGCTTTGTAGTACTTTCAAGTAGTAGGATTTTAGTTGCAAATGTTAAGGTTCCTTCCTAGCACCTCACAACCTACATAGCTCAACCGCAATCCGGAAACGCACCAGACGCCTTTCGCCCTATTGGTGCTCGTCAATAGTGCTCATTTCCTTGGTACCCTACTGAAGATCGACCTCATGAAAACTGGAGGCCGACGCCAGGTAGCCACCTGTATAAGCCACTGAGTCATGGGGGACGGCAGCTGGGCTACATGAGTTGCACGACTTGTCTTCCCCCGCCAAACAATTTAGTACACTCGCAGATTGCATTTGCTAGTCTCTGATTCATATCTTTCTCACAATAGACCCTATATCCATTGCATTTGAAACTAAGAGTGGTTACTATTAACTACAAAACCTAGCCTCTATATTTTCAAATACTATGGAAAGAAGGTCTAGTGATAGGAAGTAATGACCTGGAGACTAGCTACTGCAATCTACAAAGCTTGTAACCTGTGTGGCAGTGGAAGCTGGGTCTTGCCATATCCAAGTTAGCTTGCAAATTATGTAGCTTAGCTGTCATCCCCCATAGCTCAGTGGTCTCAATTGCTGGCCAGCTGGCGTCAATCCCCAGGCGGCCAAAGGTTTGATCCCCAGTAGGGGGTTGAGGGAATGCGCATCACTTACGAGTCCTAATCAGGCGAAACGCTTGTGGTGCATTTCCGGATTGCGCTTTATCTATATAACTCGTAAGCTGCTGCTTCGTCTGGTGACCAAGCGGTAACGGATTGGCTTTCCCGTATCTGCAACCCTATGTCTAGTTTCATCAGCACGAATTTTGAAGGCACAGCTGACGGCGTTTTTAATCCACAACAACAGCCTCATGTCACATGTCAACGTGAACCGTTTGATGGTTCATGTTGACTGTGAGTGGTAAGTCGTGGGTGGATTAATGACCGTTCAGTAATCGCCTCGCGACTGTTAAACTAACCCAGTTTCCTGAGTTGTCAACTCTGATGAACTTAAAGTTCACTCGTTGTATTGGTGTGATATAATAGCAGGCATGTAGCCTGTATATAATCTTCCGATGCATTAAAATACCTATAGGTTTGCACACCCTGATCACTGCTTATTTTGTTCAAACAGTTACATTCTGACCAAATATCGAACTCCTCACTGGTTTACGGATAACAGTCCTTAACTGGTGTATTTAACACAAGCTGAAGTCGGCTCGCGTTTGTCATCAAGTAGCGAATCCGTCCATTAATTAGTATGTAGTGAAAACCTATCCATCCGCTTTTTATTAACATAATTAAGAAGAAATAAACGTTATTTAAGGTCTCCATGTTTATAATACGAAGGCGAACTTTTGCAAAAGATTATGTACACAAAATGTCCCAAAAATCACGAAAAAATTGATATTAGGTAGTGTGTATACAGTTGGTGATGTTGGACAGTTGTACGTATTCAGGCATCCCCAATAGAGCAGTACAAGCTATATGATTCGATTTTACAGATTTGAAATTTTCACCTTAGATGATGAAAAACATATACAGTTGAAATTCAACCATCACTGAAACAAAGCCATGTAAAACTATATATTTTTTGCTACTTGGATAATTAGGTACGTGGCGTACAGCTAGTATGACAAAATGTTCTATACAGCAGACTGAGAGCAAAAATATTATACCATCACGTCTGTTTCCGAAAGTGCTATGGGGTGCTTCTAAGATGCTGAACGCATTAGGCGCTTAGTTAAATCCGGGTTGAGTATGCAGTATGGAGAAACATTAGTTGGTCTGGACCCAGCGTGCATTGACAAAAACTAACATAATGGAGGATATGTAAGTATGGTTCGCGGGATCCGTTTCCGGATTTACCTATCAATGCTGCCTCACTGAGGACAGCCACAGAACTCCTGCACCTATAGAGAGACCATGAGTGGCTTGCGCTGTACCACCCACAACTCCAACCCCAAACCCCATGTCCAGTGTAAACTCGAGGGAACAAGTCCGGAAGGCATGTGGATAGGAGCCACGTCTCATCAAAGGAGCCGGCCCAAACGCCTTCCCAGGCAAACACAACCACGTTGTATTTAAGAATCAATCGCACACAAGGCGGTGGCTGTTATCGTAATCTGCTGCACACTGAGTGCATGGAACCACTCTTCGAGCGTAACACGGCCGCAAAGACAGTGGACATCGTCCCCTCCAGCAACAACCAGCTGTCTCCTAGAGCCAGTATGGACGACGTAGTGGTTAATAAATCGGTAGACACCTTGTCAACCTTCACATCAAGCTTAGCCAAACGGGGGACATAAAGCAACAGTCAACTACTTTAAATACCTTAACTATTAAAATACATTTGTGAAACATATGGCCAGGCCGTATAACTTTTCATTAAATTAGCATTTGCAGTAAATTGTTTAGCAGCAAAACCGCGATAAATACAAAATGTCCAGATGTTACTCAAAAATGCTACAAACGCAAGAAAGTTCACGATGATAAGCGCAATTAACGAAAGCAACGTGTTCAGTTAAAAGATGCTTATTCGGGTAGGCAGAGCAAACCAAATAATTTGAAATGAAATTTATCCAGTTTAAAAAGACCTAGTTGAACTATAAGTTAGTTTAGCCCAACTCCGGTGAAAAAGGATCATGAATGCAACATGGGTAAGTATAGGCAGATACTTTTATTCAGCGTGACTGACAAGGTGTAGTATGCATGCGGTACAACATTCCGTGTGTTTACGTTTCCAGTGCGTACTATGTCTTAATACAGCTAGAGATTTACAATGCAAAGCAAATACCTCGTAGGTGGTTAGATACTTATGTCACAATTTTCTAGCAAGAGACTACACCAAATGAAAGGTTAAAGTAAAGAGCATAGGCAACATCAATTGCAATCGGAACGAGCTAACATTATCGCCTTATTTTTTGGGAGCGACACAATCTCACACTCGGACCTGCTAAACGTGGATAGCAAGTGATTGGTACTGCAATATGCAACGGTCCGAACATTTGAGGCACTGCATCACGCTTAGTGAATAGGTGTTCCCAGGTTGCTAGTGGAAGAGTGCTAAGTACGCTTAGCAATGGACATCTTAAGCTAAATATCCACGACTCCTAACGGAAAAGCAAGACAAATTCATGAAGAAAAGCATAATTTAGCATCGATGCAAGCGATTACATAGGCTTTGGGTTGCGCGATATGATTCAGTGGTCTTGGTTACTTAGAAGATATCAGCTATGCTTGACTACGTATTGCGTAGCGGTTTTCGGACTGGATTTCCGATGATGGCGAAGATAATGGGCATTAAAATAAATAAATACTTTATTCTCGAATACTTCGAGACACACCAAACCTGGCATGATCAAAACTTCACAAGCGACTGTTTCGAAACAGGGAACTTGCTTTTCATGAACAGCACTGTTCGCACAATCTATACATGTTAGTTAACGTAATGACTGCTGCACTGTTCAGGAACAAAATTCTTCATGATGTGGAGAAAGTCTGGGATAAAAACTGTGTGAAAGCGCTTAACAAATAGATTGGAGACGTAAGGTGGATACAGGGAAGTGTCATTTTAGTGTACATAAACAAAATATATTGAAATGATGTAAATTTTCGCTTGGATTAACTTACAAGTGTTGGTTTGTGCGGTGATGATAAAGCGCTGTGGATATCAGAAGCTTCAGGAGTTTCTCCATGCTGCGTGTTAAATTGCTTCCGTACTGCTGGCAGACGAAGGCTGAAGCACACTGAGTAAAGGAACGCTTCAGCAACACCTCTACGACCCTTCACAGAAAAGCAAAAGACTAATTCATGGAGAAGAGCATAATTGAGCATGGATGTAAACGACGCAAATGCGTTGGGTTTGCGCAACGTGATTTGTTGGTCCTGGTTAATTAGAAGCCGTCAACTGTTTGAGGAAAAAATTGGTAGCTCCAGTTCTGATGGAGTAATGGATGTTGTAGGTGGGACTTGATGTCCACTGATAGCAAAATGAGTCGACATTTTTGGTGATAATGCTATGTTGACGTTAGAAGCCATTAGAATACTTTTCCGAAGTCAGAAAGTCTTTAGTGTACACGCTAGCCAAGACCCCCTCGATGTAGCTGCAGCGGTATTCCTCATTGCTGAATGATACTTTCATCCCCCAGGAACACGAAACTGTAACCCCCACCGGATTCAGTACCACAGGCGTCATCAGAATGGTCAACGGCCGTAACAGCCATGGTAAAATTTCACAATACTGACAAGCTCGTTAGTAATATGTATGAAAATACATTTGCGTAATTACATTTGCAAAGGTGCTGGCGATAGCGTCAGCCCAAATACATATTCAATCTTAAAAAGAAAACTGCCAGTTGGTAGCTAAGCAACCGGTGTTAATCATTGAAAGAGAAGAAGCCAAGGATGTCCTCCTACTTCATCGGTATTTTATAAATGCTCAATAATTCTGCTATGGCTGGAATAGTGTTGTTTGTTCGCATATTTCATGAAAACTATTCACGGGTGGGTGTTAATAAAATGGACGAATAACACTGTGCAACAAAGATCGTTTCAAAGGAGTAATAGAGTAGTAAAAATTCGTCACATCTAGACTCACTCAGACAGCCGTCACACGCCCGGAAAAGCACTGTGTGCGCGTTTCATCCTCTCGGGAATCGTCAGCATTGCGCATTCCATCGGGCCCTGGTAGGGCTCGTACGCGCAACTCGACTGCTGCCAGTCCATGCTTGAGACCACTGAGCTACGGAGGACGGCAACGACCATCGTGAATAAGTTACTAGACCTGATATAGCGCCGCTCACTATCCACTGACTTACACGTTACTGCCGTGCAGAGGACAGGGTAGCTCCCTCACCAGGCGACGAGCTTACCAAACTTAAGCCGCCAAATAACTTATGGCATTATAAGCAGTTTGGTCTGTGTACTGATTGCAGAAGTGTAGTATTGAGAGTTGAATGTTATAGGAAGAATTTCATCACATCTAGGCCCACTCAGACAGCCGTCACACACCCGAAAAATCATTGTACGCGCGTTTCATCCTTTCGGGAATCGTCAGCAGTGCGCATTCCATCGTGCCCTGGTAGGGCTCGAATCCGCAACTCGACTGTTGCCAGTCCGTGGTTAAGACCACTGAGCTACGGGGGACGGTAACGACCATCGTGAATAAGTTACTAGATGTGATAAAGCGCCGCTTACTATTCTCTGACTTATATGTTAATGCCGTGCAGAGTACAGGGTAGCCTCCACACCAAGGGGCGAGTATACGAAAAATTAAGCTGCCAATTAACCTGTCGCATTATAATCAGTTCGGTCTGCGTACTGATTACAGAAAAGTAGTAGGTTTTGTTGTATGGTCTAGGTAGAAATTCCTCAGGTCTAGTAACTTATTTACATGGTGGTTGCCGTCCCCCGTAGCTCAGTGTTCTCAATCACGGACTGGCAACATTTGAGTTGCGGGTTCTAACCCTACCAATGTCCGATAGAATGCGTACCGTTGACGATTCCCAAAGACAAAATGTTATTCTTTAATACAGAAATGCCAATGTCTCTAACTTATAGAATACACGCTCCTGATCGTAGTAATGTTTTGCCATGTTACACAGCACGTCAGGTTACATTTTTATAAGCAAATGCTTATCTTCAGTGATATCGATGCTACGTTATGTGAATTATATGTAAATGTACTGAGTCAAAACATATACAGGATGCATCTGTGTGGCCAACATCAGCATCACCGCAACACTCGCTGCTAACAACTGACTGCAGCTTTGCACGAGGAGATTAGGACTTCGTCGTAATCGTTCCTTGAATGCGTCAGCGCCCTCAAGCCTCAGAAACCAGTAAAAATCACCAAACAAAGTAAGCGTGTCCTTAACATTGCAGTGCTGCTCCCTGACTTAAATGTCTTAGTTAAAACGCTCACCGTACTCATTGCAAACAGATCCCAAGCTCTCAGAGAAAAAGTCAATGTGGTTATTAAAAAAGTGCACCTTGAGTGACATTCGAGCACTTGATTGCCCGTAATGAAGTTGTTTGTGAGGTCTTTGTAGTTCTATGCATTTGTTTTATCCATAAATCCCGTACACACTACTATAAACGAATCCTACGCTTCGAAATCCAATGAAGTCAATTGGTATTCGAAAGCACTGTCTGCCAGTATCCGGTGAATATTAAACCCAAGAAATATCCCTTCTTTGCGTTTCGCATCAATGATCTTCGAAAACATTTGTTTCAAGTACCGGAATGCAAAGACAATTTAGCTTGAGGGACTTGACGAAGACTATAATCAAACCAAGCTTTATGTACAGAGCTGGTATGATCAGGTTACACAAGATGTTTTCGTTTTACACTCATTTCCCTGCTGCATAGCCCGTCCTCTCCGGCTACTTTGTGCTTGCGTAGTGCTGTGTGTTTCTCTACCGTCCCATAAGCAAATAAAACAGCAAAATGTTGTGAATCCTCATTCTATACCCGTTAAAAGTCAAGTAATTTTAAAGCCACTACAGATGATCCAACAATACTCATCGTAGTCCAGTGCATCAAAGATCTGTTGCATACTTTCTTAAATCCTTCATATTGGTGGCATTAAACAGAGCCACAATTGGGTGCCTATGTCCATTATGCAAAATTCTGGCCGTAGGATTACTCTTGCACAAATTAAGGAGCAAACGTCCTGCTTCAATGATATACCTCAGCTAAGCGCTTTCTGACTCCTTCCACGTCGGAAGAGTAACAAAATGTTTCTCTCGTATCATAGAAACTGTTGCAAAGCTGCCTTCGTACTGCTGCACTGCTGCTAGTCTGCGTCTGCGAGACTACGACCGCCTGATTGCTCAGTCACGCGCCCAACCAACCGACGGGATAAAGAAGACCAAGACTCGGTAAACAGGGAGTCTATTCTACACGACAGGTCAGTTCTATTTATTGGTGAACGAAACATACTAGTTTTGGAAACATCTGGCTCTCAGCCAATGTGGGTTGGTTCTGTCGCACGGAATTTCCAAATTTGGAAGAATGGTTCTTCTCCCTTGATTCCGGCTTGCAATTGCTGGCCAATCGGTTTGCACCCGCTTCCCAAATTCGGCAAAACGGTCGACGGTCGTTCCCCGCTCGTGTATGTGACCTTCGCGTGCAGCAGACAACTCACGTGCTCCGCGGTAAGCCCGTGCGCGACCTCGTGTCTAGACATTGGCTCCGCTTACCTTTCTATTACCTCCCCCTTTGAATTGATTGCTCCTACCTATTTTCCGCACTTGGACTTGGTAGTAGCTTTTTACCCTGGGGTCCACTTATAGCCATCGCGGTTGCCTTCTTCTTCGACTTGGCCTGCATGTCACCACGTGTGGCGTCTGTGCGACCGGCTGTGTTCCGCTGTGGGGATCAGTTCTGTTTTCTAAACCAAATGCATCCAGTAGTATGTCTCACTGTGGTGCCGCTTGTTCGTGATATCTTTGAGTTTCGCCATGCCCCTGTCGTAGATGATTGATATGTCTGGTCCATTGTTCTTTCCGACCATTATCTCATAAATAACTGTACCCCTCTTTCCACTAACCGTTCCGCTAACCCTTCTTTCCGGGGTCTGGAAATTTCGTGCATACAGCAAGTCGCCAATCTTGAACGTGAGTAGCCTGTTATTCTGCCCCCTTCTCGGTTGTCCGTTGCATTTTTCAACATTTCTGGGAATCAGGCTATCAAACGTCGTCCTAATATTTCGTCCATAGAGACATTCAGAAGGAGATTTACTCTCCGGTGTGTTTGGATTCGAAGTGTTTCGATACATTCTCAAAAACGGCTGAATTGCATCTCGTGACACCCTCGTTCCTTCCGCTTTGCGAAGAGCACGTTTAAAGGTATCTACAAACCGTTCGGCTTGCCCATTCGATTGTGGATGGTACGGCGGCGAAAACTTGTGCTGGATTCCGTTTTGCATGCAAAATTCTCTGAAGAGTGTTGCGGTGAACTGGGCTCCGTTGTCTATGACCAGCATCTCCGGTGTGCCAAAATACTGGAACAGTTTGCTCAGCTCATTGATAGTGTGCTGGGCGGTAATGTTTTTGCATCGGAACCACGTCGGGCCATTTTGTGTAGGAATCAACAAAAATCAAGTAAGATTGACCGTTGATTGGTCCCGCATAATCCAAGTGGATTCTCTGCCAGGGTTTTTTCGACTCGGGCCAAGGATGCCACGAATATCTCGGAGGTGCCTTTGCCGCTTGTTGAAAAGATTCACAACTTTGCCAGAACTGTTCGACTTCTACATACATTTGAGGCCAATACACAAAACTTGGCGCCAGTGCCTTCATTCGGCTGGTTCCCGGATGTCCTGAATGAAACTGCTGTAGTATTGGCTTCCGCAACTTGCTTGGTACCACGACTCGATCTCCAAACACTAGACAATTGTCAATGACTGAAAGGGATCCGCGTCGATTATAGAAAGGTTGTAACTCATTCGAATTTCTGACATTAGGCCAACTGAACTGCACAAATCCTATCACTTTCAGCAAGATATCGTCTCGAGCCGTGTCTGCACCAATCGTGTCCTACGTTACTGGCAACTCCCTTACACTGTCAACCAGGATGCGCTGAACTTCCGACTCGAATTTGACAGCTGCAATCACGCAGTCTTTGTTTTCCTTCAGGTGGGAACCGAGGAGACGAGATAGAGCGTCAGCTTGGCCGAGTTGTTGTGTAGATCGATATTGTATACTGAAATGGTAAGATAGCAGTACTGTTGCTTATCTCTGTAAGCGACGTGCTGTGAAAACAGGAATACCTTTCTTTGATCCAAATATGGAGAGTAGAGGTTTGTGGTCCGTGATCAGTTTGAAATGTCTACCATATAGCGTCTTATGAAACCGTTTCACTGCGAAAGCAATCGCCAGCGCTTTCTTCTCAATCTGGTTGTAATTTTTATCCGCCACTTTCAGCGACCGTGCAGCGTGCGCAATGTCCTTCTCTTCTCCTCCAGGGAACACATGAGAAATGACAGCACCTACACCATAATTGGAGGCGTCCGAAGCAACAACATTCTCCAAGTTTGGGTTGAAGCGAGTCAAAAGTAAATCATAACTGGGCGCTGTTTTAACTCTATCAAAGGATTGTTGACACTCCTTTGTCCATCGCCATTCGTTCCCTTTCATCAGCAACTGGTTCAATGGACTTCTAGTCTGATGTAGAGTTGACAGGAAGGCACTATAGTAACTTATAAGACCGAGAAATGAAGGAAGTTCGGCAACATCCCTTGGTGGTGGCATTTGCTTGACGGCTTCTATAATACCAGGATCCGGACGACTGCCATGTTTGTCAATGATAAACCTGAGAAATTTAACACTTTCCACCAGGAAATTGCATTTTTCCGCTCGCCACCGGAAACCAGCTTCTTCTAGACGAGTGAGCACTTTCTCTAACGTGGCCAGCAATGCTTGTGGGTCAGACCCCATAATCAATGCGTCATCCAGGTATACTGCGACCCCAGGGATATCGTTCAGCAGCGTATCCATGATTTGTTGAAAAATGGCGGGAGCAGTTGTGACTCCGAATGGCAACTGATTGTACTGGAAAATATCCAGATGCGTATTGACCGTCAATGGATTTCTGCAGTTCTCGGCTACTGGAACTTGTAAGTAAGCATCAGCTAGATCGAGTTTCCCAAACCATTTTCCACCGTTAAGCTTGGTGAACAAATCATCAGGTATAGGTAAAGGGTACTTGTGGTTCTCCAACATGGAATTTAAGCCGGTTGAAAAGTCAGCACAAATACCTACTTAGCCGTTTCCTTTCTTTATCAGAACGATGGGTGCGGCCCATTCGGAGTAATGTACGCGCTCGATTATGTCTTCCGACTGCAACCTATTCAACTCAGACTCCACTATTTGTTGTGTTACGAACGGCACTGGACGTTTTGGTCTAAAGACTGGTCTGGCGTCTGGTTTGAGGTTCAGATCGGTTCTGGCTATCCGGCAGCATCCAAGACCGGGTTGGAACAAACTTTCGTGGCGTCGCTTCAGTTCTGCAATTTGACTGTAAAGTTCGAGGCTCATATTCTGCGTCTCTGCGGGTTTCTCAACTTGTAATTTCTGGCAAATACTGTTAACTGACTGGTCAAGTAATTTCAATTCCTCCATCCAATCGAGACCCAGCAAATTCAATCCTGGTTAATCTGTGACAAAACAGGTTGTACGAATGTGCTGATCACGGAAACTGACCTGACAATGCAACTCTCCGAGAAGTTTCAAAATAACGCCGGATGCGTTTCGTGCTGTGTGGTCTGTGTGGACAAGCGGTGGTCGTCCCAGCATACACCATGTGTCTCGACAAATCAAAGTGATGTTTGACGCAGTATCCAACTGCAGCTAAACTTCCTTATCGTTGATCTTCAAAATTGTAAACTTACGCCT